>JASAMW010002235.1:0-18065 GCA_030247985.1 Epsilonema sp. ZAB3_2 | reverse complement strand
AAGAACTGCACTTTGCTTCTGAGCCTACAGCACACAAGAACCCTGAGCACACAATACCCACCTTCCAGATGAGTGTGACGACCGAGTCAGAAATTCTGACGCGCGTCTGCACTTGCCATGCAATGCAGATGAAGCGAAACCGCGTGCTGCTGCCACCCGAATGGTTGGACAAAGCAGAACGCATCATTGCATTGCCGTACGAGCACTTCCTTTTCGATGATGAGGAAGCTTATAAGGCCAGAAGCGCTCCAGAGAAGGTCTTCTATGTTATGCAACCCCCAATGCTGGTGCTGGATCAGCATGTGGCATTGAGGAAGATGGAGCCCCATAAGCGAGCGGCTTCGCTTCAAGCTAGAGCTGTGCAAGAAGGGGAATTTTTCTGCACTGAGCTCGGAGTATCAGCGATGCTCCCATTTGCCAATTGCCCGGACTTCGACGCGAAGTACGCGGCAGAACATTGGGACGGCCATCCTGTAGCCTCCACAATGAGGTCACGACCCTCCCTGGGATCTGTTCCTACGGCAACTCAGGTGATATCACACCACATCTTCTGGACTCACCATCGTGAGGTTGAGTACACCCAGAACCCTGATTGCCTCAAGGTGAAGAAACCTTCCCCTTGCCCTAAAGGTTCAATGCCTGACAGATGGTTCAAGGCCATAGGTCCCAGAGTACCTGTGAAGCTGAGCAGTCCTTCACGACGGGTCGTCGACCCGGACCACGGGAGAGTGCTCCCGAAGTGCCCGCCAGGATATGTCCCCATTCGAGAGAACTCCTTCAATTCGAAGACAAGTCCGACTGGGGCCACCATGGGAACGATGGTGACGAGAATGTGGTTGGCGGAGTGGGGCCCTAAGTGGATAAAGCCGGTGTGCATGTTACCCGACTATGCCGCATCAGAGCCTCAACTTCGTCCCACTGTACCCTATGGCGAGAGCGCATATCAACACTTTGGAAAGCCAAAGGCGGAATGGAAAGACCCATTCTGGCAAGGGAGTGGATCGGGAGAGCAACCCTCTAATAAGAGGGAAGCACACGATTCGGAGACTCCAAAGCAGAAGGAGAAGCGTGAGAAGGAAGCTTATGCAGAAGTCATGCGGCACGTGAACGGAGCGCTTCCCTTCTGTTACGACATAACCACAGCTCCCCCGGAACTCCTCACCCAATATAAAGGGAACGAGGATAAGTTTCGGAGAGAGAGGCTGAAGGAGTGGGTGGAGCTGTGCCGCCAAGCGCACTCTTACCATCAAGCGATGGCAGAGAGAGCCATGGATGCACAGAGAGTACTGGCGGACTGTGGAGTGGAAATCACTCAGTTCAAATCGATGGAACAACTGGCGTTCCAATTTCGTCCGCCTCTCCCATTGTTTGTCTGGGTCACTCCGGGGCCATTCATGGAGTCGGACGCGACAAGTGTCTCGACCAATGATCCATATTTGCCCTGGAATTTCTGGGCTGAAGATATGGCTCCACCCTTACAGTCGACCCGCCCCAAGGCAAAGAAGAATGACCCTTGGGAAGTGATGCCCTGGCGGCTCAACACTCCTCTACCCCCGTCGCTGAAAGCAGCGCTTACTAAAGCGGGGCCACTCAGAGGACAGAAGGCCCCAACTGTAGGGGATTGGTGGGGACAGAATTTTGAACCCAACCGCAGTGCAGGACACTGGAACCGGGTCAGAATGATCAGACAACATCGCCCTGACAGAAGAGAAGAGGTGGCCAGTGCGATGTTGGGCCAGTTTAACTACTGTGCCGTGTCCACCACCGCTACGGAAGGCGATTATCTCTTGCGCAGTGAGGTCAAGAGACTTCAGCTGGAGAGATTGGACAGGGAGAGCGCGTGTTTCGAAGGAGAGACGGCGTTCCATTACCACGTGCGTATGCTGGCGACACACATGGTAAAGACGCCCTTGATTCAAGAGCAGAAAGCCACGCGCACAATGTCCACAGGACATGAGCCGTTGGGCAGGGAGAGACGACGAGAATCTCGTCAAAGGAGACGCAGCCAGGCCCGCGCTGAATCCAGAGATGGGTCTGTTCAGAGTGTGACTAAATTGCCACCTCCACCTGCCCAGCGGCAAGGAAGGACCTTTCCTTCAAAAGGAGGAAGGTCACAGTCAGAAGACCGGGGTAGGCCTCGGCGGAGACCCCAAACGTTTATGGGAGGCCAGACACAAGGAGGGTCGTCTAAGCAGACACCTAGTCCTTTTGGCCGTAAAGGTAATCTGCCTCCCCAGCCAGCTGCCCCGGGGACATACAGTGGAGTGGCGCAAGGGTTCGGGCGTAAGTCGCAGTCTAGAAGTAGCTCTATGCAGAGCACAACTAGGAGCATGCGGCCACCCAGTCCGAAGCGCTCCAAAGGGAGCCAGAAGCTCGAACAAGAGAATCAGGAGCTGAGAAGGCAGCAAGAAGTCTTGATGCGTTGGGTCGAAGAGACAGGGATTCCCCTGCCTCCAGAGCTAAATCTCAGCTCCAGTTCGGATACCCAGTCTGGGTATTGGGGTCCCATACGCTCGCAGCGCCAGGAGCAGCAGCGAGGGAGATCAGCATCTTCGCAGCAGGATGCCAGGGGTAGATCTGGTCAAACGACTAGAACAGGCCCATTCCGGCCAGGTCCCAAAGGAGTTCCTGAGTCTGAAAGACTCATCGTAAGACCTGGCCCCCTCAAGACTGTGCAGCACAGTCCGGCGGAGGACAAACCTCCAGAGCCACTGCCTCCGCCTTCTATACAGAAAGGTGACTGGCTGGAGGAAATCGCCAGAGCCCACGGACTGGAAGACGCCAGTCGGGGGTTTAATCTGGCCTATTTTGGGACCATGATATGGAACCCAGATTTCAGATATTCCTTAGCCAGAAAACTGACTGAGTCAGGCGCCAGCGCCATAAAAATAAAGTCCTTTTGGCAGCAGCTGAGAGCTGATCGGCTGCAGAAGCACACTCAAAATCTACCACCTCACTCACATGAGCGAAAGTTGGTTGATGTGCGGCAGCGCCCAAAGGACGTCGGAGTCAGAAAGCGGTACGAAATCCGCGACTTTATGGTCAATCGAGATAATGACTCCGGAGTGTGCTTGGTTAGATTCGATTGGGCCAACATCCAAGCGGATGTTCGCCGAACTCGAAAGGAAGAGAAACGGGCGAGGTCAATAGACCCCGCTGGCTTCCGATCTAGCGCACTCGGTACCTCCTCGAGTCAAGAGGAGGGCATGGATACAGATCCACCTCAGGGAGGAAGTGCTCAGGGAGAAGTAGATTCGTCTTCTGATGGTCAGCAGACCGGAGGAAACCAGCAGCAGAATCTGCCGCCTTCGAATCAGGTCCCGGTACATACGGATGATTCGGATGCATCCGGTCAGCCTCCCCCTGGGCTGGAAACTCAGAATCACCCCAAGGTGAACATCACTGAGACGGCGCCTCGGACCCAGTACGTGGACCCTGCGCATCAGGCCCCATATCTGGATCCTGCGCAAGTCTCTCCAGGGGTGCTGACGGTGAGTACACTGTCTCCGGGGATGGGAGCTCCAATGGGAGGCTCAGGCATGGTTGGACAGTCAAGGCCTCCAGGTCTGGACTCCCAGACTGGAGGTTCAAATGCGAACTTCCGGCCCCCCATAGTAGGACAACCCATGCCCCAGCTGCTTCCTTCACAGGCGGCAGCGACATCGATGGGAGCATCGGTTGCGGTGGGACAACCAGTCCAATATGCACAGCAACCGTTGCAACCGGCAATCACAGGTCAGCCCCACCAAGCGGTGGCCATTAATTATCCTGCTGGCCAATTGGCATCAAGCTTTGTTGTGTCGGAATCGACACAAGCACAAGCCGCGCTAACCGGGCAGTTGCATACTCAGCAACCTCAGATCTACATGATCTTTGACCCGACCTGTGGTCAGCAGAAGCCGTACCTACTCTCCCCGTTGGTTGACGCATCGGGATTACAGACAGTGCAGCAGCTGCCGGGAGCCACTCATATGACTTGGCCACCGCAGCCGGCACTGCCTGCCCAATACCCTCCTCCAACGGGAGGAAGTGGACAAGGCCAGCCCTGATTTCAGAGCGGGGCCAAAGGCTGGACGAATTCGTCCAGCTATGCAGAGCTAAGTCCAATTGGACTAGCTAGGGCGAAACGAGTATCACTCGTCGGGGGGGGACTCAAGATCATGAAGCCCGAGTGATACTTGTAGGTATGTACATATTTTCCGCCTCAGCTCTTCATGTGTACTGTGCAACAACTGTGCGCCCCTCGCTCCCCGGACAGATTGCCGCTGGCAGGGAGAACCAAGACAGCCCGACCCGAGGGCAAGGATCTTCAGGCCCCTGCCGTACTCAAGGCGCGTCCAGGCGGAACGCTGGAGAATCCAGCAGCACGTGTGAAGACGTGGGGTACGTCCAACGGGACGTACCATAGCCCGGCCCTGCGGCCATGAACTGACAGCCGGCAGCCTGTGCTGAAGGCAAAAGGCGGCGCGGCAACTCTAAAGACGCCGCGCCGCTGCGCAACCAAGATCAACTGCGCCCCGCCAGCCTACGCAAGAATCGATCGGCTGGCGGAAAAGTCTCACCGCAGGCCCCGAACTCCCGCCAACTTCCAAGGCGGTGATTGGAGGAAGGAGCCGGAAGCCGCAGGGAGGCAAGGCGGAGCCAAGGAGGGCGAGGGGCAGCAGGAGTGATTTATTATTTTTGAATCAGTTGTTGTTGATTGTGTAGTAAAGAGCTGTTGTGCGGAATCGTTTGGGGATTTTATTGAGTTTTTGATAACGATGGAATTCGCCTCCGAGTGAGGTTCTTCCTTCTCCTCTCTGCCTGAAACACTCGTCTCCGTTGTGCTTGACAGATAATTCGGCCTGCCGGATCGTTCGATCGCGGTCTGTGCAGAGGAACTTCCAGTCAGTCAATGGACTGCCTAAGTCCATCGTGCTGTGGTTTCATAGCTGCAGGACGAAAGAGACAGGCGGATAGAACTCGGCGTTAGCTAGCTAGCTCAATCCAGTGAGCAGAAGTGGCTTCCGGCAATGGTAGTTCTTCCCTGAGGGGGGGGGTCTTGTGTTGTTGCGGGGAGATTCCCCCTTCCTCCTTTTTTTTTTTCTTCTGCTCTTCGGGCTGCCGTTCTGCTGGGCGGCGGCTGTTTTGTTCTCTCTGCCCTTCTCCTCGTTTCCGTGTCTTTTTTCTTCTTCTTTTCTCTTTCTTTCTTCTTTTCTTTGTTTGACCCCTTTCTCAGCATCTTCAACGTCTTTTTTCCAAAACCTGTGCAATGAGATAGAAGGCTTAGGACTGCAAAATCCCACCACCACGTACAACTTGGTGTTTAACATACATATGTACATACATACACCTCAGCCAAGATAGCATAGGGCGAGGGGTGCTCCTTCTCCCCAACATGTGCAAATCGACTGCAATATATAGGAGTTCGTGAAAAGGTTATGGCAATCGCAAAACGAGAAACGCAATACTCAAAAGTGGAACTAGTCAACTCCTACTTGCCAGACGCATTTTTGTAACAGGGCAGTGAGCGGTGGGTAGGTAGTAACAAACCTGCCAACACTGCGCGCAGCTTCGCTTCCCCGGAAGTAAGAAATATTTCAGTGCAGAAATTATCAAGTAAGTGGGACCTCCTAAAGGCGGGCACGGGCAGGGACCCGGGCACCCGACACGCCTCCAAAAGGCGGGCATGGCGGGCATGGAGAAAATCAAATAATACTCGCCAATTTAGCCTTCAAATGCGAACGCAATGGATGTAGACAATTTATACAAAGCTTATGCAGCCAACCTATGTGCCAAATTCAGCCAAATTCTTGTTCAACATGAAATAATTACTCCAAATTGAATTCTAAAAAGGAGGGCATGGCCAATAATTGTCACTGAGAGAGAAATTTGGCACTTTATGTTTTAGCACACCAAGTATGAATAGTATGGTACAATAGGGTAACCTTGCTCTGCTAAAAAGTAATAAAATGTGCATTAAAAAAGGTTTTTTAAGAAAAAGCGCTACTATTTATGCGCAGCACTATATTTACCCCACTGTACCTTACCCAACTGTATTTATGGCAACCCTTTTATAGATCTGGCAACCTTTTTGCGCATCTGGCAACAGTTGCACATGTAGCAACGATTTTGTACTTCTGGCAAAAAGGCACATCTGGCAACCCTATCACAAATGTGGCAACCCTGTTGTGCATCTGGCAAGCAATTTGCAGATCTGGCAACCCTTTTGCGCATCTGGCAACGATTTTGCGCACCAGATGGGCGTTTTGCAAATGCTCAAAATAATGAACAGTCCTCTTTCACTACCAATTGTTACCCATGCCCTCCTTTTCAGAATTCATGGCGCGTTCCACCAGACGTCCGTATGTCTGTCGTCAACTCATAGAGTTCTGCCATCCGTTCGTTCATCAACACATCTGTCCATTCGTCAACCCATTCTATGAGTTGCCGACGGATGTACGGACGTCTGGTGAACGCGCCATCAATCTGCAGGAATTATTTCACGTTCTACAACGACTGGCCTGAATTTGACACTTTCTTTGGCTCCGTAAGCTTTGAATAAGTTGTCTACATCCATTGCGTTCGCATTTGAAGGCTAAATTGGCGAGTATTATTTGATTTTCTTCATGCCCGCCATGCCCGCCTTTAGTGTCGGGTGTTGGTGTCGGGTGACCGGGCCCCTGCCCGTGCCCGCCTTTAGGAGGAAAAAACCGCGCGGGCGCGAGGGCGAAAGAAAAACCCAGTCCAAGTTTCTGGGTTTTGGGTTTTGGGTGTTGGGTTTTGAGATTGGGTTTTGGGTTTTGAGATTGGGTTTTGGGTTTTCGGCTACAACGAAGCTACTCCAACATTGCGCTTTGGGTTTTGAGCCTGGGTTTTGGGTTTTCATTTTGGGTTTTGGGTTTTCGGCTACAACGAAACTACTTCAACATTGGGTTTTGGGTTTTCATTCTGGGTTTTGGTTTTCCTGTTCGGGCTTTGAGTTTTCGGCTACTACAAAGCCACTCAACATGTGTTTTGGGTTTTCATTCTGAGTTTTGGGTTTTCATTTTGGGTTTTGAGTTTTCGGCTACTACGAAGCCACTCAACTCAACATTGGGTGTTGGGTTTTCATTCTGCGTTTTGGGTTTTCGGCTACTAAAACCCAGAATGAAAACCCAGATTAAAAACCCAAAACCCAATGTTGAGTGGCTTCGTAGTAGCCGAAAACTCAAAACCCCAAAATGAAAACCCAAAACCCAGAATCCCAATGTTGAGTGGCTTCGTAGTAGCCGAAAGCTCAAAACCCAAAACCCAGATTGAAAACTCAAAACCCAATGTTGCAGTAGCTTCTTTGTAGCCGAAAACCCAAAACCCAGAATGAAAACCCAAACCCAATGTTGAGTTGAGTGGCTTCATAGTAGCCGAAAACTCAAAACCCAAAATGAAAACCCAAAAACCAGAATGAAAACCCAAAACACATGTTGAGTGGCTTCGTAGTAGCCGAAAACTCAAAACCCAAACAGGAAACCCAAAACCCAGAATGAAAACCCAAAACCCAATGTTGAAGTAGTTTCGTTGTAGCCGAAAACCCAAAACCCAAAATGAAAACCCAAAACCCAGGCTCAAAACCCAAAGCGCAATGTTGGAGTAGCTTCGTTGTAGCCGAAAACCCAAAACCCAATCACCCAATCTCAAAACCTCAAAACCCAACTTGGACGGGTTACACTAATTGCTAAACCTAAACCTAAACCTAAACCTAAACCGGCACACTAATTGCTAAACCACTAAACCAATGCTGGAAAATGCATAAAAATGCCTAAACATACAGCCCCTATGCCTAAACCTAAACCGAGACACTAATACCTACTATCCACTCAGATAGAAAGGAGAATAATGTTGAAGAGTGCTTCTCTGGAAATGTACCTTAGACACCTTGTTGATGATGCAGCATCCGATTTTCGTGCTTGTTGAGGCTTCCGCTTCACTTTCCAGGCCGCCGTTCCATTGAGAATCTCCTGAAAATTCAGAAATCGGGTGGTAGGCCCTTTTGTTGCCCCCTTTGTGCGAAGCAGTTTTCCTGAACAAACTTACCATCGATCGACGCCTCTTGATTCAAGGAATTCCGTTCTGGCCATGCCCTTTCGATATTTCGAAATAAATATATTGAATTCGTCGATGAGAAAATTGCGAGTTCCTTTTTGTTTTTCGTTTCTTTTTTGCGCGCTGCGCGCACGACGGAGCACGTACTCCTAGAGCTCGCGCTCCGCTTCGCTGCGCCTAGGAGTACGTGCTCCGTCGTGCGCGCGGCGCGCAAAAAAGAAACGAAAAACAAAAAGGAACTCGCAATTTTCTCATCGACGAATTCAATATATTTATTTCGAAATATCGAAAGGGCATGGCCAGAACGGAATTCCTTGAATCAAGAGGCGTCGATCGATGGTAAGTTTGTTCAGGAAAACTGCTTCGCACAAAGGGGGCAACAAAAGGGCCTACCACCCGATTTCTGAATTTTCAGGAGATTCTCAATGGATCGGCGGCCTGGAAAGTGAAGCGGAAGCCTCAACAAGCACGAAAATCGGATGCTGCATCATCAACAAGGTGTCTAAGGTACATTTCCAGAGAAACACTCTTCAACATTATTCTCCTTTCTATCTGAGTGGATAGTAAACCACTAAAAATGCTAAACCACTAAGTACATTATGTGGTATTTTTATTTACAAATTGTAATAAAAAATGCAAGCAATGTAATCTTTGTCCATAATTCTGTCTTGTGTTCCACTCCTGCATACATAGGCTAGGCTCAGGCTTAGGCTTAGGCCTAAGCCTAGCCTATGTATGAAGCCTACCCAAAGCCTATCCAAGCATGACACAATTATTTCTCTTTGCCTCCATTTATTTTGGTGTTTTTCAATGCAAATTTACAATTTTTAATCATAATTTCTTGTCTGATTTGCATTTTTTGTTGCTAATTTGTAATAATTTACCACGGTATAAGAAAAACGCTGTTGGCTTATAAGTTTAGGTTTAGGTTTAGGTTTAGGTTTAGCAATTAGTGTAACCCAACTTGGACTGGGTAAGAAATGATAGGAATAGGATGCGCATGCGATGGATGGGATGCGATAGTATGGATAATGTAAGCAAAGCAGAAGAAAGAAAAAACGGCTAATTAGTGAACACTTCAGATGTCATCAACGAACGAATCTCCGTCTCTTTTTGTAATCATCGTCGGTGTTTTCAGTTTGAAACTCCTGCTGTTTCACAGTTATCACTCAACAGATTTTGAGGTAAGTACGGTATAACATACGTACCTAATTTAGTATCTGCTGCCGTTTGTGTGTAGTATGTAATGTAGCACACTCACAGCACGTCTACGACACGCAACACAACATACGATATGCTATGCACACGTGCATAATAATAACACAATGGAGACATGCTCTGGGGGTACGCTCGGCATGTCCATGGCTCGACCCACGGAAAGGCATGGACAGCCATGCCCATGGATGCGCCGGGCGTACGCCGAGAGCGCGTTCCTTCTATTAGAAATGTGAATAAGTCATAGCCAGTATAGAGTAGATTCTGCTTGCCGTTCTTATCAGAAGTAAAGGTGTTTGAAGTTACTGGGCCGGGCGCTGAGGGGTTAACCACTGGGCGCTGGGCGGTGAACAATAGTATCTATTTTGCGCAAGCGCATGGTTGGACATTGGCTTAGGCGCCTAAGCCTAATTCCTTCCATGTGCCTGCCCGACATAGACATTACCGTTAACCGCCCAACGTTCAGCGCCCAGTGGTTAACCCCTCAGCGCTCAGCGCCCAGTAACTTTAAACACCCTAGAAGTAAGTAATTTAGTTGGTGTGGTCCCAATTGTGGACTACTGCTCCTTCGGTACCTGCGGCTGGTCCAGCGGAAAATATTGTAATACTGCGAGTTTGTTTACCGCATAATAAATACTGCTATTAGGCGCAGAAGTCCACAGTTTGGACCCTATATAGGTTTCAGTAGATGGATGGAGTGCAGATGGTGCATTTTAGTTGCAATTTTGTAGGTTCATAGAAATTGGTTGGCCATCACCAGTAATTTGCCGATTTCTGAATGGTACACTGACGAGACTTCCCAGTGGACGCTGGATTATCCGCCGTTGTTCGCCGTGTTTCAGCTATGTCTCTCCATTCCAGCCATCTATTTCGACCCTGAAATTCTCCGATTGCAAGCAAACCCTTATTTATCCCATGCAGCGAAATTCTACCTTCGCCTAACCGTGGTGTTTAGCGATTTAGTCCTACTTTCCGTCTCTTTGCTCACCGCAAAATATCTTCAACGTTTCTCGAAGCTTTCTCCCACTAGAAGCGGCTTCTTGCATCGCTTGAGCCTGATTTTATTGCTGTGCAACGCGGGCCTACTTTTGGTTGACTCGGTGCACTTTCAATACAACGGGTTTCTTACTGGAATACTGCTCCTTTCAGTGGTCACTGTGCTTATGGACGAATTTCTTTGGGGCGCCGTTTGGTTCTGCGTTCTGCTGAATTTCAAGCATATTTATTTGTACCTGGCACCTGCTTATGCGGCCTATTTTCTTCGATTCTATTGCCTTTCTTCTGACGACACAGGTCGAGAAAAGTCGGGAAAGAGATTTCCTTTTTTCCGCCTGCTTTCCACTCTAGGCTTGAGGCGTCTAGTTACCGTGATAGGCATCGCCGTTGGAATATTTTTCCTAAGCTTTGGTCCCTATCTCATTCTGGGTCAAGTAGGCCTGGTTCTTAGACGGTTATTTCCCTTCAAGCGCGGTCTTACGCACGCCTATTGGGCCCCAAATTTCTGGGCTCTTTACAACTGCCTGGACTTGCTTCTGTTTCACTGTTGGAAGCGCTTGGGATGGATTCATAGTACGGCCGCTTCCCCAGGATATACTTCTGGTTTGGTACAGGACTACCAACACGCCGTACTGCCTTCCATCTCACCCTTAGTTACTTTCCTGTTGACAATTGTCGTGCAACTGCACTTCTGCGTATGGGTGGCCTTTCTAACTTCGAAGCAGGGAAAGAGGGAAACTTTTCTCAAGATTCTACTCTGCTCCGCATTTGCGAGTTTCCTTTTCGGTTGGCACGTACACGAAAAGGCGATTCTGCTCGTCACGATCCCACTGACTCTGTTAGCCCTTTGCGCAGGATACTGGCCACTATAGTGGCCACTTTCTTAAGTACTGAAATTTACGACAACAAAATGTACAACGTAGTTGTACATTTTTGGTGCGACAAAGTCGAAAAAGTTGTACATTTGCTATGACAAAGCATTGCTACTTTCGTCAAATTTAAATGTACAACTTTTGATAACTGGTTTGGCTGTTCATTCAGGTTGTACATTTCATGTACTAACCGAATGAACAACTTTGGAATGAACACATAGCACAAAAATTATAATTGTACATTTCAACATAACCAACCACAGTACAACTTACTATGTACATTACAACATAAGCGCGGAATGAACAACTCAAAATGTACAACTTTTCCTTTGATTCAGGCCGCCGGTCGCACAACTAAAAAATTATTCATTTCAACGAAAAAATGTACAAGTTCCGGCGTGGAAAGTTGTACATTTTTTCCAGCAAAAACGGAATCCTGCGCAAAGGGTTAGCGCTGAAAAATCAACGCTACGTCCGCAATTTCCTTTTGCTCACCACCACTGGCCACGTTTCTTTGTTCCCCCTGTTTTTCACCAGTTTCGAATCGGTCACAAAGTGCGCCCTTGTCTTCGCCTACTTCCTACTGACCTGCATTGGTCTCGCATATCTCTACCGCGTACGCAGCTTACAAGCTGTGCGCACTATCCTATGCTCAAATATGGAACTTGCCTATCTCTGTGGCTTGGTCATTGTGCAACTGTACTGCTCTCTCCTACATCAACTGTGGTTTGGCGAGAAGCGCGCCAACTTCCTGCCCCTCATGCTAACTTCTGTCTATTGTGCCTTGGGCGTTCTCTACTGTTGGCTACGTTTTTGCATCACATTTATTTGCGAAGAAACTGGCTTAGATTTGGCCTTGTACAAACGAAGGTGGACCACAGAGCAGAAAAGATTGGCGACTAAGCTGCTGCTGAAAAACACTGAAAACTGGCAGAAAAAATCTGAGAATGGAGATGGATTGACTGGTTTGAAGTTGGTGGGCGGTTTGGACATTTCCACGTCAACGGATACAGAGGATGATATGCACGCTGCTGTTTGTCTCACCATTCTCAGCTACCCAGATATGGAAGTAAATTGAGGGGGGCCCGATTTGACCCGTGCTACCCTGTTTTTTTGTGTTCAAGGCCAGAAAGTTCGCTATGGAACTTAGCCCCTGCTGCGTAAACGCGGATTTTCGCCCGTGTTTCATGTACGCATATTCTGCCTGCAGAAGTACAACATGCAAATTGTGCAGCACGGACAATGTTGATATCGAACTCTCTGACCAGACTATGGCAGCTGAGTGAGACTTTATGTTCTGCAGATAGTTCATTCTCTATGCGAGCCGGTCCTTTTGGACGTTCCTTATCTACCCGGCTTTCTGGCGTTTCGTGAAGGCGCACCAATGGTTCGATTGGTAGAGCGCCTGCACAAGGAGCGACCCGAGTTCGAGCCCCAAGTAATTCTTATCGATGGAAATGGAATCTTACATCCGAGAGGTGAGTATAATACTGCAGGCAATGCTATATATACTATAGCATTGCCTGCAGTTTTGTTCCTTGCTTTATTATGGATCCAGTAAGCGCAGCGTACCAACCTGGCAAATGATTTTGTCTGCGCAGGTTTTGGTCTGGCTTGTTACGTTGGTGTGATGTTGGACATACCTGTGATTGGAGTGGCAAAAAATTTGCATCTTGTCAGTGGATTGGTGAAGGATGTCAAACGTTACGACGAGGTTAGCTTGTTGCTCCACCAGTTGGTAAGTCAAGTCCCGTGTATGTATGTGCCGTAAACTCCGGATGCATATGCATGTGTACTGTATGTAATGATGGCGTTGTGTAGGAGCTGGTGTCCGCTGGCCAGACGCTGCCACTGTTGGACAAAGGTGGGGGTGTGTTGGGTTGCGCTCTGCGACCAACTCTTGGCGCGAAGAATCCCGTGTTTGTCTCCGTGGGTCACAAAATATCTTTGGAGACTGCGGTGGAGGTTGTGATTGCCTGCTGTCTGCACAGAGTGCCCGAACCCATTCGACAGGTAGTAGATATGTGTATGTATGTGTCGTAGCGGGTTATTGCATTTAGCGGGATGCGACATCCCGCTAGCGGGATGAGGTATGCCAAATACAGCTAGCGGGAAGTGGAATTCCATATTACGCTCTAGCGGGTTATGGTATTCTTGTAGGCATGTATTTATTTTATCGACACAAACCAAGCATGCGGGATGCTACGTATCTAAGTCTACAATATGCTGCGCAAGACTGACTACCTGTGGTAATGTATGACGGCTTCACCCCCGACTTTCTTCATGAAATGCTAACTGTTTTTAGGCAGATCAGCTGTCCAGAAAAAAGATTCAGCTCTGGTATTCGTGATCTCATTCCCTTTACACAGTGCGTGTGAGTGAATGCGTGCAACGGGTGATAGATGATTTCTTGTGATCGTTGGAGTTAGTTTTGTAATGTAATGTAACGTACGACGTTGCGTCTGAAATACAACATTTCTTCGCTACTTATGTGCAGATTTTGTCCTGGCTTTTGCGTTGCGGACATCGCAAGCTCAATTCTTTGAACGGTTGGTCCCATATCGTGTGCAGTACGTACGTGGCAACACATGGGTGAGGGGTCGGCCCACTTTTCCCTGGTTCACGCCCCTCACCACTCTGTAACATTCTATGCATTAGGTGTAAGTTGTGTTCCGTCTTTCAGGCGAATAACAACCCTGCTGCAAAAATGGTGAGGAAGAAGCTGGACAATCGCATTCGTGCACTGATCGAAAATGGCGTGGCCTTAGGGCATCGGTCGCTATTCGTAGTGGTTGGCAACGAAGCGCGGGAACAGGTGCCAATTCTGCACCACATCCTCACCAAGGCCACCTTCAAAGCGCGCCCCAGCGTACTCTGGTGTTACAAGAAGGACTTGGGCTTCAGCACTCATCGCAAGAAGCGCATGCGGCAGCTGCAGAAGCGCATGAAAAGCGGCGGAGCGGCGTCGGACGAGCAGGAAGACGCGTTCGGCCTTTTCGTCGCCTCCACGCACATTCGATACTGCTACTACTCAGAGACGCACAAAATCCTCGGCAACACCTTCGGCATGTGCGTACTGCAGGTAGAGAGCGAAGAGCCGGTAGGTCAGGTAGGGTGCTGTGGGTAAAACTGGACGACCCGGGGAAACTACCAAGCTGTTTCTAGACCAGGACTGATGGCCAGATTACAGGCTGGGTCGAGATGGAGCGGCTTTGTTTTTGTACTGTTGCTATCTTTTCCAGTGTCCGGTTTTCCCGCACAACATCCTGTACTTGGTGAAGAACTGGGATGGAATGTTCATAATACGTGTACATACAGCACGCACAGCATAATTAGAACGGACCTTTGGCCTGCGACCGTGCAGCGAAGCATTGAAGATCAAAAATTCTCTCAAGGGACGAACTATTGACTCTTGGCCACGGGACAAGCGTTGTTAGGCAGTTGGCTATTAGCACATACTGCTCTGCTGTGTGACATTTAGAGATGGGCCGAGACTCTCGGTCTCGGTCTCGGAAATCTCGGTCATTTTTGGCGATCTCGGTCTCGGTCTCGACTTTAGAATTTTCATAGTCTCGGTCTCGGTCTCGCAACTTTTAGGGCCTATTTTAGGCGAGACCGAGACTAGATTGAAATCTTGATTTCACAAGCAATTTCATGCATTTCCGCTGAGATTTTAGCTGCCTTTAATGAAAAAATTTCCCCTGCGGGGCGATTTTAGCCATGTAATTTAGAAAATAGAAGTGAAGCACCTATTCGCCACTGTTTTCGGCAGTAAAATTTTCATAGAAAACGACCATCAGAAAAAATAAAAACGAAATTCCATAAGTTTTTATACCAATACTTAGTCTCGGTCTCGGTCTCGGTCTCGACAAAATTCCCTAATCTCGGTCTCGATCTCGGTCTCGGAAAAAATTCTAAGTCTCGGTCTCGGTCTCGTTTTCAGCAACAATCCAGTCTCGGCCCATCTCTAGTGACATTCAGCTAACGGGCTGATATGTACGCAGCGTTTTATTTTTTTTAGGATTTCGAAGCATTGAGTCCAAATCTTCTGGCACGAACCATTGAAACTGTGGAGGGCGGTGGTATCGTTGTAATCCTGCTCAAAACCTTGACCTCTTTGTGGCAGCTACGTACAATGACAATGGTAATGAATTGAGTTTTATTGTCGGTCCACTAAGAGATTGCGGAGAGCCGGTAGTTTTCTTTTGAATAGAATAATAGTCCGTGAATTGAATTCCGCACGAAAAAGTCCTGCATGACTTCAAAAATCTTCGCATTCTCTCATAGGAGCGACAACAGTAGTGAAAACTATTGCATATTTATCTTATCTACATACCAGTGATGTCAGAGTAAAAATTTTAGTTACTTTACTCGAGTTACTCAGCTGATTTTGGGCTGAGTTACTTTACTCGGTGCCAAATTCTCTTACCCGACTTTACTTTTACTCAGTCATAATGACAAGTTACTCGAGTAAAATTTCCACTCGCCGAGTAAGTAAACTTTTTACTCGAGTAAAATGTCCACATCCTCTCAGCACTAAACTCGAGTAAATTTACTCGAGTGAACGCATGCATAGGCGTACATTCAAGCATGAATCGCATACACGAACGGCAAGTCGAAGAATTTAAGCGATCTGAATGACAAAACTGTACCATAAATTTATGCGTTTCCAACATCATCTGATGCTCAATTGCATAGGAACGACAATTTTGACATAATGGATGATGTGGCAAGCCAATATTGCATTATTACAGGTCATAAATAATGTTGTATACATTTTACTCGAGTAACTCTCCCATTTATGCTTTACTTTACTCGGTTGGGCTATGAGCTGAGTAAATTTACTCAACTTTACTCATAAGCCTGCCCTGCTGAGTAATTTTACTTTACTTTACTCTTTTCAAAAATGTCCGAGTTGACATCACTGCTACATACTTGTGTGTGTTATGTGCATAGGATGTGCACGCTCGCTATCGGACGAAAGACGAGCAGGAAGTGGTGAGTCGCTTCAACGAGCGCTTCCTCCTGTCACTCGCCTCCTGCGTCGCCTGTGCTGTGACCGACGACGAGCTGAACCTGCTGCCCATCTCCACGCATATTCACAACCTGAAAGCCTTGCCGCCCAAAGCTCGTGTAAGAATTGCATAGTACGCTTTTTTTACAGACCTACTGTACTGTTACTGCAGGTTCAGACTTTATCCTACGCATTGCACAAGTCAGTTTGCTGATGATGACCCTGACCCCCACCACCCTAATAGTGCTAATTTTATGTTTCAGGACGAACTGACTCCTGAAGAAGTGGACTTGGCTGCTCTGAAAGAGACGATGGCGGAAACGCAACCAGTTGGCTCCCTATTGGCCCGTTGTCATACGTTGGATCAGGGGAGGGTCTTACTGAAGCTTCTGGACGTGTTAACGGAGAAGCAGCTCCGCACCACTGTTTCCCTAACGGCGGCTAGAGGGCGCGGCAAGTCGGCCGCCCTGGGATTGGCTGTGGCAGGAGCCGTCGCCTTTGGCTACTCGAATATTTTCGTCACGTCCCCATCGCCGGAGAACTTGACGACCTTCTTCCAGTTTCTGTTGAAGGGATTCGACGCTTTGGAGTACAAGGTACTGTGCTGTCGTTCGTTCTGATCGATTCAGAAGAAGTAGAGCTGATTGAGATACCTGCACATCTTAACTGCAGCATGTTTGTATGTAGGAGCACGTGGATTTTGAGTTGGTACAGTCAACCAATCCGGAGTTCCGAAACGCCGTCGTACGCGTCAGAGTGCTTCAGAGATCCCCGACAAACTGTACAGGTAAAGTGGGTTAACCAGCTCCAATATGCCCTGGCCTTATTCGGCCCTGGTGCCGCCGGAACCGAACAGAATTGAATAATTTTCTCCTGTTTCCGCCGCGACTTCGTGTCGTGCCCTGCCGGCCAGGGCATATTGGAGCTGGTTAACCCCTGTCTACGGACGGAGTTTGCCGGGTGGCTACGGACAGGCGGACGCCTGGGATTACGAAGGGGGTTAATGCACGTATGTAAAGACAGTGTCAATGTCTTCATTTTGTTTGTCCAGTATATTAGAACCTTCTAAGTAGATCCAACTACTTTAATCTTCCCTACTAATATGTCAGTCCAGTACAACAGATTCTCCATTCTTCATCCGCTTTCTATTTGTTCAGTACATACGTTACACACCTAATGTACTTGCTTATGAACAAACTACGTATGCATACATACATACATACATACATACATACATACATATACATACATACCTTACGTAGCAGAATCGCCGTTTCTTGCACGTAGGCTAAGTTCTGTCTTTTCTGCACAGTACATCCACCCGTCTGATGCGGTGAAGCTGGGTCAGGCTGAGCTGGTGGTGATGGACGAGGCTGCACAACTCCTGCCCCTGGTGAGCGCCCTCATCGGTCCCTACCTCGTCTTTCTCTCCTCCACCATCAACGGATACGAGGGCACCGGACGCTCGCTCAGCTTGAAGCTTCTAGGACAACTCAGGGCACAAACGGTCAAGGATACTGCAATGAGCAGTGGGAGAGGAGGAGCCACAGAACTTGCTGGTACGCGATCAGCGGTTAGCAGTTTTAAAGGGGGATCTGGCGGGAAAGTTTGTATGGGGAGGCAAATTTCGAATTTCTGACATTTGAAAGCACCTACCTATGTAAAATCGCATCCTCTTTCGATCTAACCCCATGTTCTGGAGCTGATTTTGTCTCTGTGAAGCGGCGCCACAGTTAGAAAGCTCGAAATAGGCCACAGTGTTGCGAAATCCCCTTCCTAACTGGGGCGCCGCTTCACAGAGGCAAAATCGACTCCAGAATGTGGGGTTAGATCGAAAGAGGATGCAATTTTACGTCTGATAGACCTCTCAAAAGTCAAAAATATGAAATTGGCCCTTCCTGTACTAA
>JASAMW010002234.1:0-10232 GCA_030247985.1 Epsilonema sp. ZAB3_2 | reverse complement strand
CAAGTACCCGCCTACACGCTAGCCCAGCCGACGACGACGACTACGACGACGTCCGATGCTACGCCTACCGCGAGTCACTCGAGTACCAGACAGCGGGCCGCTCAGACCGGCCAGCACTCCGGCCCTCGAGTGTTTACGCGCAGAAATTAAGGACAGATTCGACAAGAAGCACAATAAATAAAGTAATCGACTGCCACCATACGTATCATGAAAATGTTTTATATACTTTCTTAACTGACCCATAACTATATGTATCATGTAATGTGTGTCTTTTGTTGTGTTGCTACCAGTAGATTAGGGGTTTGTTATTTTTGTATTTAAGAAATTATTTACTATTTAAGTGGAAAGCCGATATGTATTACGACTGGCATATGTATTGGTAGAACTGCCATTTTCTATTTTTATCAGCACAGGTTAGGATATGTGACGGGAGGGTACACTAACAATTGAGCTAAGACATCGCCTCATGGACTCGACCCCGACCTATGGCCCGAGGTTCGCGTCGCGTGGGATCGACGGTCCAGTCTGGGAACCATATGTAAAGTTTTGGAAACTTAATTTGCATAAATCGGTTCTGACTGGTAATTGTTGATCCGACGCGCGCATTTGCATAGCCACACGAAACTTGTTTTGCCTCGCCGCCTCAAATTACGTACCTATAAAAAGACGGAGCGGACCGACAGAGCTCAGTTCTTGTTTCTCACTTGTTTGTTCTCGGTTCGTTACTGACGTTGCCGTCTGACCGCCTCGTCTTTGCTCGACACTCTGTCCCCGGATAGAGCCAGCCCAGATATCGACATTACTGCTTAGCTTACTGTGCCGCCAGATAGTAGAACCCAGTCGTAGTCCTAGTGACTTCAGCTGGTCTCTAGCCTTCTGCTGCGCGTTTGCTTGCCAGTGGTGACCGGATTGCCATTCCTACCGCCTACCCTATTTACCGTACCGCCGACAGCTAGGTCTACCGGGTAGCCTAGAGGCGACTAACAATCCTGTGCTTCTTTTGTACGCCGACTCCGCCAGTCTACAATAAAGTACTGTATCCGCAACCCCGTATACCGAGACGCCGCCCTTGCCTGGATCAGCCGCCGGAGGGGGCCAGGGAGAAGCGTGGAGTGTGACCTACCTCCCGTGGAGGCAGAGCTGGGAAGTGACATTCTGCAGGGTGTCCATCAATCCGCCAGACGGATTCAAGTCGGAGGGAGTCCTGCCGTTTTGGGTTCGACCGAGGGGAGTTACACGGTTGGTGGAGCGACCTCTCCTCGAGATTCATCTCGGAGTCTCGCCGCCGCCGATGGGAGAGGCCTGATCAACCTTTCCGGTCTGCTATCCTGGATCTGGTGTAGACTGCCGGCCACACCACGGGGCAGAAACTTCACAGCAAGAACTACTAGAGAAAGTTCAGACTCCTAAATTTTAGGAGTTCTTGTTTTGCCGCGGAATCCTACACAATAAGTATTAGGCCTTCTTGGTTAATTAAACATACTCTAAGCCCGGAATGGCTTTAGGGCAAGGTACAGTGAAAGGTGAACATTACAGTACAGTACATTGCTCGTTTATAGTCTGGCCACTAAGAGTTGTGTATAAGACTCAAGTCGTATTGCGTAATAGACATATCGAATAAATGTCCATGCTTCGTGTACTCTTATTCCGCAGAACTAAAGGCAAACTACGCAAGACCACTTGAGTTTTATAGCCAACTTTTAGTGGCCAGACTATAGTTGGTCATCAGGCACGAGTACTCTGCTCTTCACCAGTACTCTCCCGATTAAACGGGTCGTCGTCGTAATCGCTGTCACTGCTGCTGGTGGAGAGCGCATCCCTTCCCCCATCAATGTACGGCTTCGGCTCCGCCTACAAAGTAGTGGATAGTGTATCTTTTCAGTTTAGAGTGTGGGCTGCTGTTTGCATATATATTTCAGAATTCATGGGTTGGAATGTGCATTCATTTTCCTACCTTTGCCCCATCGAAATGACAAAAGATCAGCCAAAGGAGTGTTTGCGAAACCGTACCGTAGTACTGTACGTAACAGTAGAAGCGAAGACGACGTCGTATTCATTTTTTTATACGTACATACATACCGTTTCGTTCGTTTCAGGACGCAATCACGTCGTTCGACTGACCTTTTTCGTTGGGACAGAGATGGATTTCAGCAGCAGAGTGATTATATATCACAAATACTACAGTAAACGGGGCAATTTTCGGACGGTCTTTTTTCGGACAGAAGGCTTTTTCAACGCATTCGCACAGGGGAATTTTCGGACAGATGTGACCTCAATGTGAATGCTCCCATAGCGACATTTTCTGTATTATGTACGTACGTACGAACGAACTGTGTACGAACTGTAGACTGCATACGTACTTGGAAATACATATAAAAATGCGGACGATCTTCTGAGAGAATTTTTAGCCCGAATTGTCCAAAAGTTCCGTCCGAATAGTTCTCCCCGTTTACAGCATTTTTACCTTCTTCTTCTTCTTCTCCTCCCGCTTCTTCTCACGTTCCTCCAACTGCATTCGGGCGAACATGCGATCTTCCCTCGCCCACTCGCCATCCGCGCCGTTGTCACCGATCTCCCCTTTCTCCCCTTTGTCTTGCTCTTCCTTTTTCTCCGGGATCGAAAAAGTTCAAAAAGTATTTGGACGGCTTCCCTTAAGAGATGTGAGGACAAGAGAAGCAGTAAAAAATTGGGCAGCCAGTGTTTGAGTCGAACACGCAGCGCAGTATGGGATTATGCCCCTCTTAGCGCATGTCCCCATCTGACTGCACAGCTCAATTTCTCAAACTTCCCCTCTTGTACCTCCTCACTGGACTTGTACATGTTCTTTATTGACCACACAGATGTGCGGTACTATTGTCTGCCCACGACTCATGCACTGGCTGCCCAATTATTCAGACTGCTTCTCTTGTCCTCACATCTCTTAATATAGTTCAGCCATTGTTGTTCCACAATATTTTCATTATGGATGAGCTGCTTGGCCATCTTGAGCAGAAGATTTTAGTCTTAAAACCATGCTCAGAGTGGAAAATGATAAAACAGGGTCCAAAATTTGCAAGCCTATAATTTCGTTCGCTTTTGGCCTATGTGGCTCAATTTTTGCAACAAAGTACCATTTTTATTGGTTCATAGACCCCAATGCATAGCCCCATATGCATAGCCCCATATTGGCAAAACATAAAGTGCCCTTTGCATTGCCCCCCCCCCCCCCCCTATGCGTAGACCCATATGTATTGTAGAGTACCTGAAGCTACCTACATAAGCTGGTCATAAGCTACCCATAGCCACTCCCACACCAAGCTAAGATGCCTATAAGCCTGCTTGGGGTGTATTGTACTAGAATGACCCTGTTTTGACTTAAATTATGCCATAAACATGTGCATTTGACCTAAAAAATATGCCTCTGCGCACCTCTCAAAAACATAAAAAATGCCCATGTATGTCCCATGCATAGCCCCCCTATACATAGCCCCATATAGGACCTCTCAATTTTTGCATGGGGCTATGCACCAGTAAAAACAGTATGGCATATTCTTGGGTTTCTGGGAACAAAATTTCAGCTTGATATCTGCTGTAATTCGGAAGTGATTAGGCTGGATCATAGGGAGATCTACGTGAGACACCCTTTATGTCCATGCTTTATCATACAGGGTGTCTCATAATAAACCGTCCACCTTCCAGTGCATGTAACTCTGGAACCACACCTTAAATTTTCATGCGGTTTTTTGTATTTTGTAGCAAAGGCTTCAACTCAGAAGTTTACAAAATTTGAGCTTCATAGGCCGAGTGGAAGCTGCTCAAACACGTTCTTTCCCCGGCGGTCAAAAACGAGGGTTTTTCGAACTGATAGTGCCGATTAGTAGAGATGGGCCGAGACTCTCGGTCTCGGTCTCGGTCTCGGAAATCTCGGTCATTTTTGGCGATCTCGGTCTCGGTCTCGGTCTCGACTTTAGAATTTTCAAATTCTCGGTCTCGGTCTCGGTCTCGCAACTTTTAGGGCCTATTTTAGGCGAGACCGAGACTAGATTGAAATCGTGCTTTCACAAGCAATTTTCATGCATTTCTGCTGAGATTTTAGCTGCCTATCATGAAAAAATTTTCCCTGCGGGGCGATTTTAAACATGTAATGTAGGAAATAGAAGTGAAGCACCTATTCGCTACTGTTTTCGCCCTCAAAATTTTCATAGAAAACGACCATCCGAAAAAATACAAACGAAATTCCATGAGTTTTTATACCAATACTAAGTCTCGGTCTCGGTCTCGATCTCGGTCTCGGTCTCGACAAAATTCCCTAATCTCGGTCTCGATCTCGGTCTCGGAAAAAATTCTAACTCTCGGTCTCGGTCTCGGTCTCGTTTTCAGCAACAATCCAGTCTCGGCCCATCTCTACCGATTAGGGGGTCTTCTGTGCATGGTCCAAACAAAATTAGCCTCGTAATGAAAAAAGATGTTCCAAAATGCTAGAAAATGCGTATCTCATGAATTAGCCCCAGCGCCAGGGTAGCAAACGAATTGAACTGGGTACCTTGAAAGAATAAGACCGAGATTTTTCTCCATAATGAAGAAAAACGTCGATTTTGAGCTTCGAGATTCAAACCGTCGCAATTTCCGAAGTATGTGGACGAAATAGTTGAAATTTTGTACACGCCTGCGTTGAAGCCTTGGCTACAAAATAAAAGAAACCGCATAAAAATGTAAGATTTGGTTCCAGAGTTACATTCAAGTAAAGGTGGACGGTTTATTTTGAGACACTCTGTAGTTTTTTTTTTTTTTTTTTTTTTTGTTTTTTTTTTTTCTTATTTTTTTCTTTTTCTTGTCTGCCTCTCTTCGTTTTTTTTTTTTTTATTTGGGGATTTGCTCTTCCTTGGGGTGGTTTTTTATTTGTGTGGGCTGCTGTTTTTTGTTTTCTTTTTCCCTTTTATGTGTGAGTGACCTCTCAATATTTTAATGTGGCCTCTTTTGGCATGTTTGAGTTTGATTTTTCTTCTTGTTTTTCTGATTGGATTGTGATTATTCTTTTCAAAATGTTTTGGCTTCTTTCGATTTTTTCCTGCTTTACTTGCTTCGTTTTCTTTGTATGTGGCTATTCGCTTTTCCGAACTCCTGAGTGTGGCGGAAATTGTCTTATTTTCCCATATTTATCTTCACTTGCAATATGTCTGAATCCATTTGTGGTGTATGTATTTATTTATTTAAATAATTGTAGATTGATGAGATTTTAGAAGATGACGCGTTCCCTTTTTCATGGGGTTTTTCACGCAAAATTGTATCTCATTTTTTGAAAAATTGTTTTTGAACTGTCAATTTTGAGTTTGGGATAGAATTGAGATTTTTTCCCTAAAAAAATGACGATTTCGGAAGTGGTGACGTGTTTTTTTCCGAATTTTGGCGATTTTTTGGTGGATTTGGGTTTATTCGATTGAAGGGATTTGTATGAGTGTCCGAAAGATTGAGATGCGGAGATTGGGCGTGTGCTGTTTGAGTTTGTGAATGTTGATACTTGAGGCCTCTTCCTCTATTCTCCCACTTCTTCGTAGTACTAAAAGAAAAAGAGTCTTGCATAAATAAATAATATGGTCTAATGTTATATGTATATTGTCTACTTGTTCGTTCACTGGCGTAGTAGTAGTAGTAAATAGGTGGAGCTTCGACTCTGATGAGGTGTAAGCGAGGATGAGCTTTCAGAAAGATATATGTGAAAGAGAGAGTGAGAGAGCGAAGAGCGGAAAAGCATAGTATTGAATGTGATGTGGGTGAAAAATCTAGAGTGCGCCTCTGTTCTCGCTCTGCATAGGCAGAAGAATGGTATATCACTATGTGAGGTCTGCGCTTGGGGCATTTGCTGCTGAGTTCGTGTAGTGGCGGAGTGATTTCATGGGTTCGATAGACGCAAATGGACGAAGCGACTGTGATGCAGCAAGCATCCACGCTCGCTACCTACATCAAATGCACGCAGTTTATAAGCCTCCTTCCATATCCCTTCTTGGTATACGGACATTTTCCGTAGTAGTAGAACATGAGCCATAGCTAAAATAATAGGATCGATGATGGCTTATTTTCCCACCTGTATCCGTTGAATTGGTGAAATGATAGTTGCCGAGTGCGAGTGGCAGCGACGGCTTTCCATCTCCTGCACCTGGGCGCATTTCAGCCTTCCCCTATGGTGCAGATAGGAGAAGATGCGCGGAGACTTTCTCCTGCAATCGCTGGATTTCTGCATGATATTGAAGCACTAGATGATGGAGGCAGAGCGACATTGATCGGAGTTTGGTACTCTACGTACTAAATATGAGTAAAAAGAGCAGTTTTTAGAGTAAGATGCGTTTAAAAAAAAAAAAAAAAGAGATTGTTGGAAAAAATGAGTGCCCTGCGCGACTCCCTGCTATATGTTGCCCATCCTTTCGGGTATTGGATTTAAATATTAGATGGGGTAAAGCTAAGGGGACCGGTTCGTAGTTCTAGCCTTCAATGCTTTTTACCCAACGAATACGTAGTATGTAGTATTGCATAGTAATGTACATACTACTGTATCTGTTTATAACCCACGACATCCCAGCGACAAGAAGCTTTCTGCTATTTCATCCATCCGCCCTCCTCTGCTTTGTACACGTAGCTTTTCTGCTTTATCTTATGTATGGGAGGACGTCAAGCGGATAATTGATTTTAGTTATGCCTGAAAAGTGTGGCTCTGTGTGTTTTTTCGAAGTGTTTTTGTTATGTGGAGGTGAGGGGTTCCTATCGTTTAAAAGGGATGAAAGTGAAGAATGAAGATATGGAAGAGCTGTATTGATAGATATGTTCTCTTTGTAGAAGGAAGAGCAGTTATGAGATGTATGGAAGAAGAGAGAGAGATGATGAATGAGAGATGGCAGCGACTATGAAAGATCATTGTAGGAGGACAGCCATATCATGAGAAATGCATTATGTATGATTTATGATATGTATGGCCTAAAAATTGGCTATAATCGTGGTCTTGCATGTGTTCCTTTAATTCTGTAAAAAAGTAATTTAATTTATTAATTTGTAGAAGAAGTCTAGAGTGTTAAATAAGTCCCCTTTACTTGAATGTATCTGGAACAATCTTCTTTTTATGCGGTTTCTTTTATTTTGTAGAAGGCTTCACTGGTGTAAAATTTCCTTTTCGTCCCTCTTCGGAATTGTGACGGTTTGAATCTGAAGCTCAAATGCGTTTTTCTTCATTTGGAGAAAATTCGGTTTTTCTTTCGCGTGTTCATTGTTCGCGACCCTGGCGCTGGGGCTAATTGATGAGATCGCTTTTCTGCTTTTGGATCTTTTTTCATTCGAGGCTTTTTGTTTGGACCATGCCAGAAGACCCCTATCGGTAGAGATGGGCCGAGACTGGATTGTTGCTGAAAGAGACCGAGACGTACGAGAGTTAAAATTCGAGAATGAAGATTGGACGTCTGGGAATTTTGTGAGACCGAGACCGAAGATCGAGACGAGACGAGACTTGTTTGGTATAATCCGGAATTTCGTTTGTTTTTTTCTTGCATGTGGTTGTTTTCTATGAATTTTTCGGCGAAAAGAAGCGAATGGTGCTTCTTCTTTTCTGGCATTTGTTAATCGCCCGCGGAAATTTTTTCATGATAGGCGCTAATTCGCAGAATGCTGAATTGCTTGTGAAGGATTTCGATGTTCTTGTCGCCCTAAAATAGGCCTAAGTTGCGAGACCGAGACCGAGACCGAGAATTTTGCAATTCTAGTTGAGACGAGACAAGACCGAGATCGCCATGCGAGATTTCCGGAGACCGAGACCGAGACCGAGAGTTTGGCCTTCTCTTGGCCTTTTACTCGTTTTTGCCGCCGGGGAAAGACGTGTTTGAGCGCTTCCCTCGGCCTTGTAGCTTTTTGATTCTGGTTGGCTTTTCGCTAAATAAAGCTGATTTAGGTGTGGTTCCGAGTTCTGCCTGGAAGGTGGACGGTTTATTATGAGACTGTGTTATAAAGTGGGGATATAGGGTGTCTCTCATGTTCTCCCTCTTATGCTCCCTCCTAACTTCCTCGTTTGTTCCGGTATCTAGCTGGATTTTTTTTCCCTCAGACCCCCGAGTATACGGTATTCTTTTTTCTCGTGCGCAGCCCCCCGCGAAAATTGTGGGTGGTCTTTTGGGGTGTGTCTGGGGAGGGTTTGGCTGGGGCCTTCATGGGGCTTTTTTTTGTTTTTGGGGGGTGGGGAGGGGGCTTTTTTTTGGTCTAATGCACATGTTTATGGCATAATTTAAGTCAAAACAGGGTCATTCTAGTACAATACACCCCAAGCAGGCTTATAGGCATCTTAGCTTGGTGTGCAGAGAGTGGCTATGGGTAGCTACTGACCAGCTTATGTAGGAAGCTTTATGTACTCTACAATACATATGGGTCTACGCATAGGGGGGGGGGGGGGGCTATGCATAGGGCACTTTATGTTTTGCCAATATGGGGCTATGCATATGGGGCTAGGCATGGGGGTCTATGCACCAGTAAATATGGTACTTTGTTTCAAAAATTGAGCCACATAGGCCAAAAGCGAACGAAATTATAGGCTTGCAAATTTTGGACCCTTTTTTATCATTTTCCACTCTGAGCATGGTTTTAAGACTAAAATCTTCTGCTCAAGATGGCCAAGCAGCTCATCCATAATGAAAATATTGTGGAACAACAATGGCTGAACTATATTAAGAGATGTGAGGACAAGAGAAGCAGTCTGAATAATTGGGCAGCCAGTGCATGAGTCGTGGGCAGACAATAGTACCGCACATCTGTGTGGTCAATAAAGAACATGTTACAAGTCCAGTGAGGAGGTACAAGAGGGGAAGTTTGAGAACTTGAGCTGTGCAGTCAGATGGGGACATGCGCTAAGAGGGGCATAATCCCATACTGCGCTGCGTTTCTGACTCAAACACTGGCTGCCCAATTTTTTACTGCTTCTCTTGTCCTCACATCTCTTAAGGGAAGCCGTCCAAATACTTTTTGAACTTTTTCGATCCCGGAGAAAAAGGAAGAGCAAGACAAAGGGGAGAAAAGGGGAGAATGGTGAGAACGGCGCGGATGGCGAGTGGGCGAGGGAAGATCGCATGTTCGCCCGAATGCAGTTGGAGGAACGTGAGAAGAAGCGGGAGGAGAAGAAGAAGAAGAAGGTAAAAATGCTGTAAACGGGGAGAACTATTCGGACAGAACTTTTGGACAATTCGGGCTAAAAATTCTCTCAGAAGATCGTCCGCATTTTTATATGTATTTCCAAGTACGTATGCAGTCTACAGTTCGTACACAGTTCGTTCGTACGTACGTACATAATACAGAAAATGTCGCTATGGGAGCATTCACATTGAGGTCACATCTGTCCGAAAATTCCCCTGTGCGAATGCGTTGAAAAAGCCTTCTGTCCGAAAAAAGACCGTCCGAAAATTGCCCCGTTTACTGTAGTATTTGTGATATATAATCACTCTGCTGCTGAAATCCATCTCTGTCCCAACGAAAAAGGTCAGTCGAACGACGTGATTGGCGTCCTGAAACGAACGAAACGGTATGTATGTACGTATAAAAAAATGAATACGACGTCGTCTTCGCTTCTACTGTTACGTACAGTACTACGGTACGGTTTCGCAAACACTCCTTTGGCTGATCTTTTGTCATTGGATGGGGCAAAGGTAGGAAAATGAATGCACATTCCAACCCATAATTCCTGAAATATATATGCAAACAGCAGATTCTCACACTCTAAACTGAAAAGATTGGCTTTTCGCTTCTTTCTTGGCGGAGCCGAAGCCGTACATTGATGGGGGAAGGGATGCGCTCTCCACCAGCAGCAGTGACAGCGATTACGACGAACAACCGTTTAATCGGGAGAGTACTGGTGAAGAGCAGAGTACTCGTGCCTGATGACCAACTATAGTCTGGCCACTAAAAGTTGGCTATAAAACTCAAGTGGTCTTGCGTAGTTTGCTTTTAGTTCTGCGGAATAAGAGTACACGAAGCATGGACATTTATTTCGATATGTCTATTACGCAATACGACTTGAGTCTTTCCTGTGCGCTACTTTAAGTGGCAAAACTGGGGGGGATCGGTGCTATTGGGCTGTGATGCTTTTCACCTTTCACTGTACCTTGCCCCTAAGCCATTCCGGGCTTAGAGTATGTTTAATTAACCAAGAAGGCCTAATACTTATTGTAGATTTCCGCGGCAAAACAAGAACTCCTAAAATTTAGGAGTCTGAACTTTCTCTAGTAGTTCTTGCT
>JASAMW010002232.1:0-33427 GCA_030247985.1 Epsilonema sp. ZAB3_2 | reverse complement strand
AATTGGGTCCCTGCGACCGGTCAAGAGAGAAGAGCCCTGGAATAGCTTCACTATGTAATGTAGTACATATGCATACAGATATGCAGTACATACATACATGTGTACAGTAATTACATTTTCAGTGTACATGCGTACGTGCATACGTACATATATGTATATTGTACGTTTGTTATGTATTGTACGCATGTACGTACAACGATGCAATGATGGTACCTCCTAAATCAGGGCGGCTGATTTTGATTGTCATTGCAACGTTTTGCAAAAAGTCGTCGTGAATGTAGGATGATTCACTCAGCAAGGCGCGAAGGGCATCCATTTCAATGTTCATGTATACTTGATCTGGTAGCAACCCTGCCACAGGATAATCTTTCATCTCTTTGAAGCGTACTTTTCGCGGCCGCCCATATTCTGACCGATCAGAGGCAGTAAATGTTGGGAGAGGTTACAAACCCGTCATCAGTATGTAGCACCATTTGGTCCAGACCGTGTGTCACATCATCACTGGAATGTGCTGATGAAGCAACAGCTGATGCAACTGGGGTTCCTCTGACAGGCGTGGTTTGTCTACTACGAACCACAGGTGACAATAGAGGCGCATCTGGAGTACCTGCAGCTGCTTTTTTTCTTGTCGAAGAACTCTGCTGCGGCCAACGCTGTGATGGTGGTAATGAAGGCCTACGCTGAGATGGGGGTAACAACACTCCATGGGGCGTTGAAGTTGGGGTAGTGAAATGTACAGATGAAGAAGATGCAGCTGAACTACTGCGGCTGACAGAGGAAGGAAGATGCACCGTCTTTCCATGCCGGCCAGGAGGTATAGTAGAGGTTGGAAGACTGCCAGTTCTTCGAGCTCTGGGTGGCCTGCCAGATGGTCTCCTGAATAGGAGTGAGAAGTCAACCGATGCCTTTTTCATGCGCGCTTTTCCAGAAGTCCTGCTAGTTTTGTGCCCTCCTGTTAATAGTACTGCGGAACTAGCAGCGAAGTACAGTGAACGATGTCTCTTCTTTGGTCGCTTTTTCATCCACTGCTCTTGCACTTCATGTTCCGCAGTAACATCACCAGTCGGGCTGTCGCGCTGGGCAGGGTCACCTTCTTCCATATTCTTCTCTGACTGTTCAACTGCCTTTTTGCTATAGGCCCGAGTCAATTCAGAGAAGGGTTTGCCAGCAAGCACTGTTTGCTTCACTCCTTCAATCCGAACACTATGACCAGTTGCCTTGGCTTGCACGTACTCTGCATCGCTCAGGTGCAGCCGACTATTCAGCATGCTTCCTTTCTTCACATTATGCCACGCTTCCACGACAGCGGAAGTGTCGTGGGTGCGCACAATTTTCACCTCTGCTCTTTCATAATCTGTCCAGTCTCTGGCGTATCGCAATGGGCTGAAGGTAATCCCAGACCAGAGGTGTAAGTGGGGAACCCACAGCTTTATACAGGCAACTGCTTCCTCACAGTAGTAGGCGTTCGGCTCGATGTCGCGTTCATCATGTCGTATAGGCTCAAATAGGCCTTTGCAATCCTGCCAAAATGGTGACACGTCCTTCAGACTGCCACGTTGAGAAGTAAATTCCAAGATGTCAATCTCCTCCTCTGACATTCTGGCTTCGTCAACTAGCTCTTCAGGCACCTGTAGCAATAATATGTGCAATGCACTGCGTTGATATTGTGATGTACATTCACACACGGTATAATATACCCAAGGTATCCCTGCATTCAATAATCAAAACTTACAGTAGGAAGCACAGCTTAGATTTAATGTGGTTTTTTCATTTATTAGCCAGGCTTCAAATTCAAAGGTGATTATTATTATAATCCCTGCTGTAGTCGCCGTGTTGGCTACATACATACATACCGTAATGGTCGCTTCCTGCTTTTTATCATCGAAGAAGCTGGCATAGTTCTTTTTTTGCGACCAACTCCTGCAGCGACAAAATTGCATCTTCCACCTCGTCGGAAAGAAACTCGGCGCCAAATGCCAGGTATGCCCAGCGTATTATTTCCTTCAGTAGATCGTATTTTGGACAGTCAATCATGGTTGCCACCACCTGCATAAGAAACTTCTTCTTCTCCTTGAGAATTCCGCGTCGTTGACAAAGCTTGGAAACCTCATGGATGAAGTGAGCTGCACAGCAATGTAGCATCGTGATCTGTCTTATCTGACAATGACACCCAAAACGATTATATTAGCACCAAAAGATCAATGCATATTGGCCAGTGGCCAGTATGCGTACAAACAAGTACATATAGTATGTATGTACAACAGTATATACGTACGTACACTGTATCAGTATTTACTTTACTTTGCCTTTTTCCTATTTATGTACAGTACGTACTGTACGTACGCGGTACGTACCGTACCATAGGTCATATATACAATATACAATATGGACACACAGTGTGGCGTGGTGGCGTGCACATGAACCAAAACAAGGTCCACACCTTCCGTCGTACCTCAGCTGCGGTGAATTTCTTGTGAACCATCCGATAGCAGTCTTGGGCATAAAAGCGCAGGTTACGTCCATTGAAAACGTTGCAAGCCGCGTGAAGAATTGCCCACGAAAAGTCCGTAACAATGGCAGCTGGAGACGCTGTCGCAGAAATTAGCTTTATTCGCTGCAAAAGCCCTTTCAGGAATCCCTCAATAACATAGGTATGGTGGTCAGCTGTCGTAAACTCAAAGAGAGAGAAAGGGGTAAAATGCAGCTCCATATCATCGAGGGTGGGGACGACAGCGTAGCTGTAAGATTTCGAATTCCTAGTGAAACCGCCGGATGCATCGATATGTAACGTGCATTGCTTCGTCTTCAGCAAGTCTACCAGGAGTTGTATTTGGGCATTGTACGCACAAGAGTATCCGGGTGGAGCGAAATGAATTTCCTTCAGATATCCAATACCCATCTTGTTGTCAATCTCTGGAATGCCAATCAGATGCTTAGGGTTGGCATCCATCTGCATCTTCAGCTTTTTTAGTGCAATGTCGGGGTCAGGGTCAAGCAACTCCTTTCTTCTGTCCTCTTGTGCTAACTTGAAGAGTGCCTCGCGTGACGGCACATCTGACAAGTTTCCAACGCTAGCGGCGACTTTGTCAGCCTGCTGTTGCATAGCAAAATCCGTGATGCCAACGCGACTTTTCTGCCACTTCTTTTTTACAAACTCACGGATGGCTCCAGTAATTCGGACACGTCGAGGAGCTTTGCCAGGCTCTATTGGCTTGTGATATGGAACATGAGAGCACGTCACATAAATGTCAGGTAATTCCTAAAAAGTACGTTGCTTTTGTTCATTCTGTATCCACATCCACAGGTGTACTCACGCATACTCGATATATATATATATATATTTATATTATATATTATTATATATTTATAATTCTGCTAGGAGAAGAATGGGGGACGTATATAGTGTAAACTATATGTATAATCTTGTTAAGAGACGTTTTCTGTAAGGATTGAGAGTAGCCTGTAGTATAGGCGGAAGGGGGGTACTTTTTGTAAATCGAGATAATATACCTATCGGATTCCCCATCAAAAACTGCATATGTAGATGAAGTTTTAGGAAAAAATTTGTTCAGGCATCATCGAGATATTCATGGGTAAAGGTGGGCAGGTCGCATTTTTGCCGTTTTTCAACGTTTTTAGCCATATTTCAGCAACCGCAGGGCTTAGAGGGCTCCAATTTGGTACACACATACATCCCCTAGGGACCCAAGTCTGGACCAATTTTGAGCCCAATCGGCCACCTGTGTGGCGAGATATAGCGTCACAAAGTGCATTTCTGTATATTTTGCACCTGTTGCAAATTTAGTTTTTTGAATACCACGGCGCGAATACATGCCCTGCACGGGGTAAAATTTTGACAGCAAGTAGAGAAGGGTTAGGCCTAAAAACTTTAGTACTACCGCAAAAAATCTCTATAATTGGAATTGGGACTACAGTCCTCTCGACTAGTGAAAAATACGGCAAAAATTTTCCCGCCTTTTTTTATTTTTCAAGATAAATGAGCAATACCACTGAAACTTTTTCCTCGTAAGTAGCCTATCTTATGTAGAATTTGATGTAGATTTCAAAAATAAAATTGTTTTTTTCCAAAAAAATTAACCCTTACCCAAAATTCACAAAAATATACTACTTTTGCAAAATTATATGCTAGGGGTTAAATTTTTTGGGAAAAACAATTTTATTTTTAAAATCTACATCAAATTCTACATAAGATAGGCTACTTACGAGGAAAAAATTTGAGTGGTATTGCTCATTTATCTTGAAAAATAAAAAAGGCGGGAAAATTTTTGCTGTATTTTTCACTATTCGAGAGGACTGTAGTCCCAATTCCAATTATAGAGATTTTTTGCGGTAGTACTAAAGTTTTTAGGCCTAACCCTTCTCTACTTGCTGTCAAAATTTTACCCCGTGCAGGGCATGTATTCGCGCCGTGGTATTCAAAAAACTAAATTTGCAACAGGTGCAAAATATACAGAAATGCACTTTGTGACGCTATATCTCGCCACACAGGTGGCCGATTGGGCTCAAAATTGGTCCAGACTTGGCTCCCTATGGGATCTTTTCGCACGCCAAATTGTAGCCCTCTAAGCCCTGCGGTTGCTGAAATATGGCTAAAAACGTTGAAAAACGGCAAAAATGCGACCTGCCCACCTTTACCCATGAATATCTCGATGATGCCTGAACAAATTTTTTCCTAAAACTTCATCTACATATGCAGTTTTTGATGGGGAATCCGATAGGCATATTATCTCGATTTACAAAAAGTACCCCCCTTCCACGTACTATGCAACCGCTACAGAAAACCTTTCTTAATACTATCAAGTATGCACATATGCAGTCAATCCTTTCTTACCCCTTCATTAGGCTCCGTGGGAATTGTGAATGTGAATACGGCTTTGCATTCCTCTGCGGTGCATTTTAGTGTTCCAACGGCCCAATCGCCACCCAAAGAACCCTCTTCCGGTAGCTTGTGATACATTGTTCCCCGCATTTTCAATGTGCAGCCAGGTGACAATGGCTTAATGAGGCTTCTTAAAATATTAGGTGCTTCAGGACTAAACTTCCCCCTCATGATCCGCCCACTACGGACTACAGCTTCTTGCGATAGAGTAAATTTTTCCCACTCTTCCTGAGTGATTGACAAGCTGATTCTTTCCCGTGGTTCCAGCTGCAATGTAGTAGCATGGTCACCATTGGTCACAGGTGATCCAGACGGGCTTGAGTCGGATGAAGAAGCCATGTTGATATTGAACACTTTGTTACTGAACTGTCAGAGTTTTTATACGCTACAATTGAGCAGGAATATGGTGTACTGTACAGCACTTACATAATATGTAAGAACATACAGTATAACACCAACCCACAGTATACAACTTCAAATAGCTGCCGACTATAAGACGTCAACAACATTCCCGTGGCCAACAAAGCAGTAGTCAGTCTGATTCATTACTAGCAAAGATTTCTGCTTCGCACATACAGTATGTTACCCATTAAGTTTGGAAGCATTAATCCTTTCATTCCTTTCCTGCCATAAAATATAAAATTTGCAACGTCTGGAGCGCCAAACTCGAACATTCATTCACACCTCAGATGTGTGTCGTAAAGAGCAGTTGTTCAGGTGGCTTTACCATAGAATAGATGTGCACAAAACCTCTAAGCTCTAAAATTTTCAAGATACATAGTCAGTTCCAAGCGTTTGCTATGTTGGTACTGGGGCTATTTTTCTAGCGTTTTGAGGCATCTTTTTTTCATTTCGAAACTAATTTTATTTTGGACATGCGCAGAAGAAACCCAAATCAGAACTACCAATTCAAAACCCCTCGTTTTTTGACCGTCAAAGAAAGGGCGTGTTTGAGCAGCTAATGGCCTATTAAGCTAAAATTCTGTACACATCAAAAGTTGAAGCCTTGGCTACAAAATAAAAAGCCGCATGAAAATCTTAGGAGTGGTTACCGAGTTATATGCACAGAAAGGTGGACGGTTTATTATGAGACACCCTGTGGTATTCTATTCAGGGTAGGTATGTACGTACGTTTGTGCACATATGTTAAAGTACTGTATTTTGTTTGTGTCTGCAGCAGCGAAGGTGTGTTGAGATTACAGTAGCTGATGCATCTGCATGTACTGGTGCATATCCCCAAATGCATGCCATAGCGTTGTAATGGCAAAACGTAAAGAAATTCCCAATCAATTGGCTAAAGTGCCGAAGTGACCGGTCCGTCTCAGTATAAGTGCCAGTTTTCAGTTGTCTATGCAGCACTTATTCAGTAGTCTATGTCACCTAGCGCTCAGTAAAGTTCCACTCAATACAGCGTTACTTCGGTCGGTAAGTGCTGAAGTGACCGGTCCGTCTCAGTATAAGTGCCAGTTTTCAGTTGTCTATGCAGCACTTATTCAGTAGTCTATGTCACCTAGCGCTCAGTAAAGTTCCACTCAATACAGCGTTAAGTGCCGTTATAGGTCAGTAAGTGCCGAAATGACCGGTCCGTCTCAGTAAGTGCCGGTTTTAAGTTTTCTATGCAGCACTTATTCAGTAGTCTATGTCACCTGCGCTCACTAGTGCCTGGGCAGTAAGTGCTGGAGTGATCGGTCCGTCTCAGTAAGTGCTCGAATGTGACCGGTCCGCCTCAGTAAGTGCCCGTATTAAGTAGTCTACGCAGCACTTAGCACTTAGCACTTAGCACTTACGCAATTCCAACGGGTCGAAAATCCTTTCTTTTCTTTTTTTCTTTTCTTTTCTTTCCTTCCTTCTAGTGGCGGGCACAAGCACAAGCACGGTAACGGTAACGGCTACGCGGAAATATATCTACAGGGTGGAAGTAGCAGGACCAGGTTTTTTTTAACCAGCTCCATAATGCTCTGACCCGTAGGGCCCGTGGGTCACCCAGAAACAAAAAAAGCGCTCAGCGGAAAAAGAGAAAATTATTGATTTATTGACTATTGATTATTGACCCGCGGGTGACCCCCGGCAGGTGAGCTGCGGGCCCTGTGGGTCAGAGTATTATGGAGCTGAGCTGTATTATTAGCTACTATATGCTGCGCAAAATATGACTAATTTATGTTAGAAAATTGTAAATAAAATAATGATTTTATAATAATTTATTCAATTTTTTTGAACAACTAAAGTTCACTTTTTCTGGTCATGTCCCACACATTTTATAATTCTTGTTCTAGCCCTCTTCAAAATCCCAGGCGTCCGCCTGTCCGTAGACACCCGGCGGACGGGGTTTGCTCCGTCCGTAGACGGGGTTTGTTTCTGAAGAGAAAACCTATCTCCAAAAGTTAGCTGTTGCTCGACTGCGAATTACTTTCCTTTCTTCAGAAACAAACCCCGTCTACGGACGGGGAAAACCCCGTCCGCCAGGTGTCTACGGACAGGCGGACGCCTGGGATTTCGAAGAGGGCTAGCGACCATACTAGAACAAAGCAGTCAAAAACTCCATGGCTAATTTTCAGCCGCATTGACAATAAAAAACCGCTTGCGTCTAGCTGCTCTCAGTGGCAAGATATCGCAAAATTCCTTATGTACTGAAACTGCATAGAAATTTGGCAATGCTAAACCATGCAAACCATGACACCCCATGACTCTGCATGCTAATGAGCATTTTTATCGTCTTCATCACGCATGCATATTTCTATCATTTTGATTTTTTGGGCGTTTGCGAGGTTTAGCTTTGCCCAATGGTCTATGCCCATTTTGGTGATTTCAGTACATAAGGAAATCGGCGATATCTCGCCACTGAGAGCAGCTAGACGCAAGCGGTTTTTTTATTGTCAATGCGGCTGAAAATTAGCCGTGGGGGATTTTGACCGTTGTGTTCTACTGTCGCTAGAGCTGGAATTATAAAATGTGTGGGACATGACCAGAAAAAGTGGACTTTAGTAGTAGCTGAAAATAATGTGACAAGTAAAGCTAAGACCGTGCGCGTGCCCTTGTACGCATTTTTACAATTTTTTTTCGGCTTTCGCTTTCGATTCCAACTGAAAGTTCTTCTTCTCGTGTTGTTGTGGTGAAATAATGACGTGTAATGGTGGGTTTTGATCCGAAGGAATCTGTGCAGCTGTCAACGTTGGAGTTCAGCTGTGCTGGCGTCTGTTCTGGTGTTCTCACACGCCTCATCGTGCAGCCATTGGACGTGCTCAAGATACGATTCCAAGTATTAGTATTAGTGTGTAGACGTTCAGTAGCTAGAGTAATGCGGGATAAATCCGGCCACGTGGCTGTTTTTGCCTTATCAACAAAATCGGCCCGGTTTCTTCCACAGTTCTTTGAATGTACGTACAGTATGTGCGTATCCGTACGTAGTAGTACAACATATGCAAACCGCATGCAGCATGCATTGCGTTGTAGCTGCAAGTTGATCCACTACGGCGACAACTGGGCAAGTACCATGGCGTGTGGCAGGCTGTACGACTTATTCGAAAAGAAGAAGGCGTTTTTGCTTTCTGGAAGGGCCATATTCCGGCACAACTGCTCTCCGTGACATACGGACTTGTGCAAGTACGTACGTACATATGCATACGATGGGGAAACCCTTCTAAATGTGCAACCACCAACGAGTTTAGCGTACAAGGAGGGGTGGCCCGAATTTCCCCCCCCCCCTCCTCGGCACAAATTACCCCACACTATGATCCATGCATGCAAAAAAATGTGTACCTTTGTACTGCCTATGTAGGCCTATATCTGTAAGTTTTCTGTGTACGTGTTCAGTTTGCGTCGTACGAGCTTATGACCCGGCTGTGTTACGCGAGTTTTCCTCGTGCATATGAGGCCGGTTGGTTGCCTGTGATAAGTTTTGCGTGCGGTGGCCTGTCAGGAGTGGCTGCGACAGTGACTTCGCTGCCTTTGGATGTCACCAGAACAAGGCTGGTTGCGCAGGGAGAGCCTAAGGTTTCATGCTTCTATGATGGTTCATTCACATTTTTGGAAGAATATCAGCCCGGCCTACGCCCAGCGCATCCGTATGTTTACTGTATGCACGTGCGTGTGTCCTTGAGCAATGGCGTCGGGCGTGGTCTCCGATGTGAATGGGCCATCAACGTCGACTTTTTTTCATATGAAAGTCAGGCCGGAAGGACATCTTATGCTCAGTATTTGTTTTCTATTTGCAGATCTACAAGAACGCGCGTGGCGCTCTGGTGTCTGTATATCGACAGGAAGGTTTCCTGGCTCTATACAAGGGATTTGTGCCAACGACATTGCTGATTGCTCCGCAAGCAGGTGATTACGGGAAAACGTGGCTCACGAAAGAAAATGCAGCTCGGCATACTTTTGCCTCTGTGGAGGAGAAATTGTGTGATTGAGGACATCTACAAATAGGTGTGTACATAGTGCAATGGTTAGGGCGCTCGCCTGAAACGCGAGCGGTCAGGGGTTCGATTTTCTGGCACAGCTAGCAAATCTATCTTCCCGAATTCGTGCATCCCTTGCAATAAACAGCATCCTTGACTACTGAACTGACTAGACGTGGTGGTAAAACTGCCACTGGATGGGCTGCTTTCCCCGCATTCGTAGTTTCCCCCCACGAACGATATTATTATTGAAAAGATCCTGTCGCTTATATGATCATAGGGTTTCAGTTCTGCTTTTACACGGCTCAAGTGCAAGCGTGGAGGCGATTGCGTTCAGAGGAGAAGGATAGTCCTGGCCCCTTGTGCAGTCTCGTGTTCGGCTGTGTCGCAGGAATCGGTGCTAAGACGCTCGTCTATCCTCTGGACTTTCTCAAGAAGAGGCTACAGGTATCATCGTGCTCGGTTACATTAGATAGATAGAGTTTCATGTAATGTGCACACTTTATTTGTTGGCTTGGATATTGATTTATGTAAATGGGGCGCTACACACGTGCTCCAAAAAAAAGATCTGAGCGAATTCGGACCGAGTTCGGAGTGACTTCGTTTAGAACCGAAACGAACGTCAATTGTTCACGCGTCTCCGAATTACAAACTCGGCTGTTCACACGCACCTTTGGAAAAACGGAGCGAGTTCGGTGCCAACTCGGAGAAGTTGCATGTTAAAGCATAGTCAGGGCTCCGAATTCGGAGCGAATTCGGGGTTCACGTCTGTAGCGCCCCAGTGTTGACATTTTTGACATTGACGGGTTAGGTTTTGATAGCTATAGTTTGGCCAGTAAGAGTTCTCTATGGCATTTGCGAAATAATGCGGATTTCTGTCCGTGCTTCGTGTACTCCTATTTTGCAGAAGTACATGCAACCTATGGAGGACGACTTGAGTCCCATTAGCGAACTCTCTCTGGCCAGACTATTGGATTCAACACCCTGCATCAGTGTTTTTCAGGTAGTTGGCTTTGAGGAAGCTCGAAGGCCATTCGGCACTGTTCACAGATACAGTGGCTTGATCAATTGCGTCCAGACCGTGTGCAGGGTTGAAGGACTATCTGGTAGCATGCTAAGCCTCCATCTGCAAACCAATGTGGCACTTGTACAAGCTTGTTTTCTTTATAGCTTGTTTTCTCTCACTGCATTGCCTTGATTCGATATTGTTGGCCTGATTTGCTGCAGGTATGTACAAAGGTCTGTGGCCCAGTGTCCTCAAAGCTGCTGTCTCATCCGGTTCTACCTTTATGGTCTACGAGCAAACTTGTCACCTGCTGCGCTGGATAAAAGCGAAAGAAGCGTAGAATGACCATGCAGCTGAAATTTTCTACCAGTTTGTGTCAGCCAAATACGTACCGCCTTGCTTTACATCTTTCTTATGAGCTACGTAGTGATCTTTTTACAGCGTAATACGTAATCCATATTGATATTGAATATGAAATAAAAGCGTTCATTGATGAGCTTGCATTCATCTGCGATCTTTTACCGGTTTGAGGAGCCGAACAAATACCTTACTGGGAATTGGAAATTCAGCTAAGTATTGCTGATTTTGTTGTGTTCAGTTTCAGAACGTTCGACTACATACAGTACATTACCTGGTGGGTCGGTCATGCAGACTGCTGTTTCGTCTCATCGCAATTATTGTCAATACAATGATAGAATCGTGTACATTCAAGCGGATGGTTTTCGTTCTGCTGGCTTTTATCTCGTAAGGGGCGTGGAAGTAAAACTTCGCTGTCTGTATGTTCTGCTTGATGTGCGAGCTCCGTTCCGTAATGGTGGTATGTTTTGATGTAAGCAGGTTTTTTTGATGTCTTGCAGAATTTCCGTACTTTTGCTGTTCATTGAGGACTACTACGCCGAACGGCGTCAGAAGCGTCGTCAGCAAAATTTCTTTGGCCGCAAAAGTACTGCGAGATTTCTGACCAAGAATACAAAAGCTGGGGACAAGAAGGAGAAGAATGCATTTTCTGTGTCATCAACTTCTGGACCCCCTTCTTCTCCCTCTACCTCTCTCTCCTCTGATGAAGTCGAGGCATCGTCTCCACAACTTCAAAATCCTTGCGACGGCGGACTTTCAGAACCTTTCGTCGTGCTGGCCGTCTGTCTTTCCTGTTCAGAATTTGAAAAACGTGCGCTATCTCGCGCCGCGTGTGCAGAAAGCGGCTACGTGGATCGGCTAAACTGCACTCGCACGGGACAGCTCAGATATCGACCCTGCGCTGATGGAAAGCAGTGGGTCGCCGAAAGGCATTTTAACACCTTCCTAACGCTCTGCACCTTCTGCGCTCTATTCTTCAGCTTCCTGGCCAATTGGAGGCAGCGAGTACTAGACAGAGCGGCCTTTGCCAAAATACAGCAGCAGCTATCCTCCGGTGTATGACAGATAATGTGCTTTTTTGGACCGTAGATTCGATCAAGCCTTGATGAAGTAGTGTCGATTCTTTATGACGAATGTGTAGGTGTAATAGCGCTGACAAATGTGAATAATATAAAGCTGATAAGCAACAGTAAAATTTTCGCATTTTTGAGCTGCTTTTGCTTATTTTATCTGGGAAAGGGTTCCCCCCTGATCTGCTTCGGTATTTTCTATTTTATGGTTTTGCTGTCTGAGTGAGCTGCGCGCTTCTTTTCTGGTTTTGTTGGGCGTGGCGAAAGGTCGCGTTGTATCTGTTCTTTTCATATATTTTGCATTTTCTAAACCACGCATTACATTAGCAGTACGGTATGGAAATCGTACGTGGATCGTGGTCGTGGTGGAACGAAAAAATCGTGAGTCATCGATCGAAGCATCACCTTGTTGGCGGCTTTTGTATGAGCAAGGAGCTATAAGTAGAGGAGACGACACTCCCCCAAATATCGGGCGGAGGCGGTGTCCGGGCCTAGCAAGGTTTCGACCTCTCTTCTTCAGGCATCCGTGGCATTCCAAATAGACAGAATCCAGCCAAGGTACGATAATGCGTATACCTCAACTTTCTTCGATCTTTTCAATGGTGGGGTCGGCGTTAACCCATTCCCAATTGGTATGGCCAAAAATGGCCATTTTTCAGATTTTTGACAAAAGTAGGACCGATTAGAAGATACTGTGTCCCTGTGTCCCTGTGTCCCTAGACTGTGTCCCTGTGTCCCTGGACTGTGTCCCTACCCCACACCGTAGACACCTTGTGTGTCGCGCTGGACGGTCGCTATGTGGCATTTCTTGTTTACAATTTGTAAACAAGAAATGCAAAAAAGGGGCTACGTGGCATTTTTTGACATAATCGTTTACAGAAATAGCAAAGAGTGTGTTTTTTCACATGTTTGTTACCAAAATTTATCACCAAATTCCAAACCTTTTCACTTTGCCTGAATCAAATGGGTGCAGGGACACAGTAGCGACGCAAGGACACGTTATCTTCTAATCGGTTCACAAATCACGGTATGTATCCCGAGGCATATGATACGTAACGTGCATGTATGTGCGTGGAAAAGAAAGATATTGATTGACGGCTTTTGCTGTGCTTTTTCGTGCATCTGCTGAGAGATGGTCAACCGTTGGCGTCTCATCGGCTGCAAATCTTCCGCCATTCCATTGACGCATTCATCCTACCCTCCTCTTCTCGTCTACAGTACCCTGCTCGTGCCCGCGCTCAATACAAGCACATTTTTTGCGAACGTACGTACACCTATGTAGGTACACAAAACAACAGACGTAAGTGATTTTTGTTCATTTTTATTGTAAACATTGTTATTTAGTGCCTACAGGGTATACCTACTTATTCAGTTTATTAGTTATCCAATGAATACCACTCTACTGTACTCGGGTACTTATGTATTACATACAGTAGATATCAAGCTGAAATTTTGTCGCAACTACAATACAATAGTTCGCACCGGCGCATTTCTTACAGATTTGCTGACACGTACTGTACACATACTTCAATGTTCGGGGACCGTTGGAAGCAAATTTTCGGTCTGATGAATTTTCCAAATTTTCCACTGTACACGTAAAAATGCAAAAGTGCACATCATATATGCGGCATGTACAAACAGCCAAACATGATTTGTGAAGCGTCAAGACACATTTTAACAACAGGCGCGGTCTAATGGATATCAATATCAAAATTTGTACGAGGCTACGGAAAATTGTACGTACGTTCGGCACAATCACTCACGCCACTCGTCAGTACAGCACAGAAGCGACAGAGTGAGCACAGAGCTCTACACTGACTCGTCGTGTCAGGTTCAGGTTCAATGCGTACTATTTATTTTTTTGCTACGTACACTACGTATTATCGTGCTTCTTTGGAAATACACTGTAGGAACATTTTTCACGGTCCGGGGGGTATTTCTCCGTACATGTTGAAGCTTCCGCGTCACTTTCCAGGCCGCCGTTCCATTGAGAATCTCCTGGAAAAAGAGATATTTCACTTGGTAGGCCAGTTGTGCCCCTCACGTGCCAGCAACTTTTCCCCAACAATCTTACCAGCGATCGACGCCTCTTATTTCGTAGAATTCCGTTCTGGCCATGCCCCTTCGATATTTCGACATAAATATATTGAATTCGTCGATGAGAAAATGCGAGTTCCTTTTTGTTTTTCCTTTGTTTTTTCTTTTTCTTGCACGCGACGGAGCACGTACTCCTAGAGCGCAGCGAAGCTGGAGCGCGCGCTCTAGGAGTACGTGCTCCGTCGCGTGCGGGCCCGCCAAAAACGGAAGAAAAAAAGAAAAGGAACTCGCAATTTTCTCATCGACGAATTCAATATATTTATGTCGAAATATCGAAGGGGCATGGCCAGAACGGAATTCTACGAAATAAGAGGCGTCGATCGCTGGTAAGATTGTTGGGGAAAAGTTGCTGGCACGTGAGGGGCACAACTGGCCTACCAAGTGAAATATCTCTTTTTCCAGGAGATTCTCAATGGAACGGCGGCCTGGAAAGTGACGCGGAAGCTTCAACATGTACGGAGAAATACCCCCGGACCGTGAAAAATGTTCCTACAGTGTATTTCCAAAGAAGCACGATAATACGTAGTGTACGTAGCAAAAAAATAAATAGTAGCTTCCAATTGGCTAAAACGCAATAATTTCGTATAACCATACAGTACACTGACTGTTGTACCTCAAGCTCATTACTCAGAGAACCGCGATGCTGATATTGCAAGAAAGATTAGTGCCCGTGCTCAATACAAGCACTGGACTAATCTTAAATCTTTCTTGCAAAACAGAATGTGGTTCTCTGCGTAACCATGGCATGGTAATGCACACGGTGATTGTAACATAGGGTGTCGCATGTGTACAGTATAACTCTCTGCGTCTTCGCAGGCCGCTATAGCCCCTAAAAATACTAGTAGGTACCTGGAAACATACCGTGATTTGTGAACCGATTAGAAGATAACGTGTCCTTGCGTCGCTACTGTGTCCCTGCACCCATTTGATTCAGGCAAAGTGAAAAGGTTTGGAATTTGGTGATAAATTTTGGTAACAAACATGTGAAAAAAACACACTCTTTGCTATTTCTGTAAACGATTATGTCAAAAAATGCCACGTAGCCCCTTTTTTGCATTTCTTGTTTACAAATTGTAAACAAGAAATGCCACATAGCGACCGTCCAGCGCGACACACAAGGTGTCTACGGTGTGGGGTAGGGACACAGTCCAGGGACACAGGGACACAGTCTAGGGACACAGGGACACAGTATCTTCTAATCGGTAAAAGTAGGGTATTTTGCTGGCCTCGGCGCAAAACGCACAGAGCCAGCCAAATGCCGTCCTTCTCAAATTCCACCACCAAGGGTCCAAGCTTCGCACTGGTGGTGTTAACTCCTTCCCCACCACACTGGCAACCTGAGAAATTGATGGAAAACCGCCTTTTTACATGCACTTCTACCCAAATATGCTACCCTAGTGCAGTCAAGCATGGAAATTTAGAGTACCCTACCCTAGTTTTATGCGTAGATTTCGAAAATAAATGTGGTTTTTTCATTTTCCTACGTTTAAGGCCTGATAAACCCGGGTTTACGCATGTTCTCGGATGGAAAAGTGTGTTAAAAGCAAACGTTTTAAAAATCAGGTACCCTGGCCTAATTTTATGAGTAGATTTCAAAAATGACCTTAATTTTTACATTCTTCCACTTTTAAGGCCTAATATACCCGATTTTTTACTGAAAATGGCATAAAAAGATGCTATTTAGGCCTTAAACGTGGGAAAATTTAAAAATTAAGGTCATTTTTGAAATCTACACATAAAATTAGGCCAGGGTACCTGATTTTTAAAACGTTTGCTTTTAACACACTTTTCCATCCGAGAACACGCGAAAACCCGGGTTTATCAGGCCTTAAACGTAGGAAAATGAAAAAACCACATTTATTTTCGAAATCTACGCATAAAACTAGGGTAGGGTACTCTAAATTTCCATGCTTGACTGCACTAGGGTAGCATATTTGGGTAGAAATGCATGTAAAAAGGCGGTTTTCCATCAATTTCTCAGGTTGTCAGTGTGGTGGGGAAGGAGTTAACACCACCAGTGCGAAGCTTGGACCCTTGGTGGTGGAATTTGAGAAGGACGGCATTTGGCTGGCTCTGTGCGTTTTGCGCCGAGGCCAGCAAAATACCCTACTTTTGTCAAAAATCTGAAAAATGGCCATTTTTGGCCATACCAATTGGGAATGGGTTAACGCCGACCCCACCATTGAAAAGATCGAAGAAAGTTGAGGTATACGCATTATCGTACCTTGGCTGGATTCTGTCTATTTGGAATGCCACGGATGCCTGAAGAAGAGAGGTCGAAACCTTGCTAGGCCCGGACACTGCCTCCGCCCGATATTTGGGGGAGTGTCGTCTCCTCTACTTATAGCTCCTTGGTATGAGCAAGGATTCTGATGATTGTTGCTGCGCGTACTATTTTCCTGACATTTTGGTGTGTGTATGCGTAATGACCGCTATGTGCTATGATTGATGATTTGTTTCAGGACTTTGGTGATTGGCTACAGTACTTGATTGTACAAGCAGGTCCTTTGCGGCATCCCGCGTTGATGTGCTAAAATCTCGAATGTCTTCCTGCCAACAATCTGCATCTTCCGTGAGATAAGAACGTGCTCAGGACAGCCTACAAGACATCATTCATTGCGTTTTTCCTGTATTTTGTATTGCATTGCATCTGAAGCCTACGAAACTACCTCAATTTTTCATCGCGTTTCAGTTGCCATATTCAGGCCTTTTCTTTGGGCGCACCACTCATCGTTGCGTGGCGTCCAAAATAGGCCTCATAAACGGTTAGAAGAAAGCTAACTGCTGTTCGCTGCTCATCGCTGGTATGCACATATACGTGTTCCCTTTATTTGTACGTCCGAAGACTGAACTGATAATATTTGCTGGCTAAAGCAGAGAACACAGGAAGGCAGAGCTCCGTCATTCATAATGCATCACCGTAGCGGCGGAAGCAGCGTGGGCAGTCCTCCAGCCGCGATTAACAGTGGTGCTGTTCACGAGCGTCAGAATTCCGTGCCGGAAATCAAGCAGTATCACGACACTGACGCGTCCTTGCGCGAACTCTTCGCGAAATCTCTGTCCAACAGCGGCCTCACTTCGTCAGGCGCGGGTGGTGCGGGTCGCGTGTCGGAGGCGCCTTCGTTGGCGAACCGCAATCTGCCTCGCAGCTTCCGCGAGCGACCCGCGGGCGCCGGCGCCTCTTCGCGCGGCCACAGTCGCGAGGGCAGCAGCGACAGCAGCGGACGCGCCACCCTCAGTCCCACCTCCGCCTGCTCTGTGGCCAGCTCGAACAACGGAGGACACCTACACCAGTCTTCCCAGCACGGTGCTGGTCACGTGTTGCAGCATGGCGGCGGCGTCGCGCACAGCCGTACCTTCAGCTCACCCGCCGTCTTGCATCAGCAGTCCCAACAGCAAACCGCTGCTGGCTTGCCTCCCTTAGGAGGAGGTAGAGGCACGAGGCATCATCAGAAAACTGTCAGCGATATTCATCAAGGGTAAGAGGGAATGCAAAACTTGGGATATGTAGGCCTACATATGATAGCCGGCTGGAGGGTAATTTGGGCCACCTCTGCCTTTATTCAATTTGGAGCGGCGAAAAAGCATCATCAATATCAATCATCATCTTTACTCAATTTGGAGCGGGGAAAAAGAACTAAATACCGCGGGGTTGCTATCATCAGAGGGAGGACATCAATTCGAAGCTAAACTAAACTAAACTAATTGTTTCCATGCATTTTGTTGTTGTTTTGTTTACCCCGACGTTGTTTTCTGCTCTTCCGCGCTTCTTGGTATTGCTCGTGTGTAGTCCGTTCAAATAATACGCAATGCAGGCGGGGGCGTTTTCTGGGGATTATTATTGCTATTTTAAAGACCACCACTCGCATATCACTTTTCTTCTTCCTCCTTTACTGTACGTATGTAAGTGCGTGGGTCGGTACACTATCTCTCAGACTGCTGCTATAACTCGCGCTTCTTTTCTGTGCATTGGTAGGTGCCTACCTAGCTATAGCAGCAACAGTGGCTTGTGCTATTAGGGTAGTATGGGGTAAAATGGGGCAAGGAAATTTTGGACTATTCCTGTCCACAACAACTGAATGCAAAACTGTCTATAATTCAGAGTTCAGTACGTAAGTATTCGACTCATTCAGCTGTAATGGTCTCTGAATATCACAAGGTTTGGCTGGGCAGAGTATAAAGCGTGGTACGTACGGTTTTACCCCGTAGTATTTTTGCTATGAAACGGTATCTCTTTCCTATTCTTCGTCCTTCTAGTCGGAAGTGAGTGAGGTGGGAAGAGCCACAGGGGAAAGCGGAAGTTACCTTTCAGCTGTTATGCTTGACAAAGTGGCAACAGCTGGCATGCAAAACCCGCCACTCTTGGCTTCAACTCCTACGTAGGTAGGTACACGTACATGCGTAAGCATAGCTTATGCTCACCAATTTATGAAGCACCTATCCATATGTACGGAGGGAGCAAAGATACGGAACTGGCCTATTTATTATCACAATCGTCAGCTTGCGTAGCGTTTCCTGGGACCATGCAGCACATGAATTATTGTGTATGACCGTAGCGCATCCGTAACAATGTTATGCATGATCGCAGCTCGATGGCATCAAAACAGCTTGTGTTTTGGCTGCTGCAAACATTTGTGCGAATTGCAAATCTGCCTGTGGTTTCAGTACGTATAATATACCAATCAGAAATAGGGCACTTGTCATGAAAACAGCTGTAGGCTACTATAGTTTGGCAAGACGCCCGCTCCGCTTTGTACAGTATGTGTATCCTACCGTATGAAGAAGACAGTAGAAAGAAACGCAACTGTTTTGCAGCGTGCGCAGCGGTAGTAGCTTAGGGATGAAACCGCCGCCAAAGGGTGGGAGTATTAGTGTGGGCGGAATTAGCCCTATGGGTGTGTGTGTGTGTATGTTTCAGAGGCGTTGTTCAGCAGCAGTCGCGTGGACACTTCAAATCGCAGAGCGCAGACAGTCTGCGGGGCGGCGGCCTGAGTCCGGATCCGTTGGGCGACTTGCCGCCGGGCTGGGAGAAGCAGCAGACGCCCAGTGGGGAGACCTACTTCATCAACCACAACGAGCGTACCACCACTTGGTACGACCCCCGACTACGTAAGTCACACCCACCCATCGCACCAACAGCCAAACCATTGTGCTTTATGTGTCATAAAGGCCTCAACTCTTCTCCATTGAGCTCTCGGCCCGGAAACTCTGAAAAAGGTCTTCCACCATGATTGGTAGTCCTCTGTATTGGCGAACCTACACAGCGGTCCACGCTCGCCGTAGAAAGTACGGCGCGCGCGCGTTAGAGTTGCGAAAGGAGAGGAGGAGACGTGACACGCTTCCAACTACCGAGAGTCAGAGAGTCAGAGAATCAGAGAATCAACTACCGAAAGGGGAGTTCTTTTTCTTTCGCAACTGTCTACGCGCCGTACTTGTACTACAGTGTAGATCCGCTAATTCAGAGTAATACTTACAAACTCTTGGGTGGAGAACCTTTTTCAATGTGTCTTGGGTGCTCTACGGGGCGCTTCATGGCTGTCGACCTGTCCGTCGAGTATGCATGGTATTGATTTTCTGTTACAGCGGAAGCCGTGCAACGGGACCAGATCCTGATGCAGCACGGCATCAGTAGCGGTAGCAGCTCCCAGCAAAAGCAGCTGCAGCAGGGAAATCGACAGCAGCATCACTCCGCACCCTACCACCAGCAGCAGCAACAGACGCCGGCTGTCTATCCACCCCAACAGCAGCAGCAGGCTGCCTTCTATCGGGCGCAGCAGACAGCGGCCTTTTCCCCGGATGGCGCTGCAAACGAAGAGTACATTATTCAGCAGCCACCGCCGCAGGGTCACAGTACTATGCAAACGCATCAGCAGCGAGTGGCAGAGCTGGAAATGGAGAAGAAACGGATGAAGAAGAGGAGCGAGGAACTGCTGAACTCGGTACGCCGCACAGAGAACACAATGGTGCGTTTCAGACGTGCTCCGAGTTTGCTCCGAGGAGCCTCCGAATTCGGAGCGTAATTCGGTTGTTCACACGTCTCCGAGTTACAAACTCGGCAGTTCACACGCCCGTTTGGAAAAACGGAGCGAGTTCGAAGCATAGTCTTGGCTCCGAATTCGGAGCGAATTAGGAGTTCACGTCTGAAGCGCACCAGTGAGTGATGTGAATGAATGGTAGCGCGGGGTAAGCCTGGACAGCGGGAAAATTCGAGGCCCTAAGTCCACAGCTTTGCCGAGGGTAGCGGGTTCGATTTCGGTTCGCTTTGATTCCCCCGGCTATTGTCATACGGAACGGCGCAGTACAATGATAATGTATGTGCTGGTAGTTGCGTACGTTGTACGTATGTAGCAACCGGGTGTCAACTTTTGGACCAAACTGGAAACGAAAGTGTGCATGCAGTGCAGATGTTGAGTGCACTTTTCACTACTCTCCTTTGAGTATCCGTCTAGTGTATTGTCCTTGTCATGACTTTCTTCATGGGGATGTCTAGGAATTGATTGGGCGTAATGACTCATTAGCGATAGGCGAAATATTCCCCTGAAGCGCATTTTACTTGTAGGAAACAAATGCAAATTAAGTTTGTGAAAGAACAAAGTCCGGTGCAAAAAGCTTCCATTTTTCGTGATTAAGTACTGAGAGAATGCGGATAATTCTGAAGTCGCGAATGCATAAAAATAGCACAAAATTGCATGGCAGTGTTCGTGTATTTCACGCATAAGCTCTTCCGCAAATTACAAATCTCCGCATTCTCTCAGTGGATCGAGTCGACATGCAGTACTATAGTGTATATCCCCCCCCCCCCCCCCTGGTGTATAACCCCTCATGTACTGGAAGGTACCTACCCTACCTATGTAAGCTGGTCATAAGCTAACTATAGCTACTCCTACACCAAGCTACTATGCCTATAAGCTTAGCTGAGCATGTCTTCTACTAGAATAACCCTGTTTTGACCGCGATTATGCCCTAAAACACATACTTTGACCTCAAAACATGCCTCTACACACCTCTCAAAAACATAAACTTTGCCCAGTGTATATCCCCCCCATTGTATCCCCCCCCCCCCCCCCCCCCCGTGTATAACCCCCCATCAGACCTCTTGATTTTTGTATAGTCCCGGGGCTATACACCCAAAAATACGGTACATTTTAGTATGAACACTATGAACGTGTACGTACACGACCGTACTGTACGTGACGTACTGTATGCCAGCATGCACCAAGGAAATTTATCTGCCCAAGTTGCACTTTCGTTTTCCTCTCACTCGCATATGACTGACACCTCAAACCATACGTATTTGACATAACAGCGCTTTCTTTTGAGCAAGAAATTGCCGACACGTGCATGCAGGTATGTACACTGTATGTGTTGTGTGCAGAGAACGAAATGACCGTTTTTCGTTCCATATTTGGGTCGTTCGTAACTCCCTCCGTCACAGTTGCCGAAGGCGAAGTGAAACGAGAGGAACTGAAGAAAACAGTAGAATGATCAGTCTCCAGGTCGCGTGTGTACTATAATGTACAGGATAGCGCAGGGTAATTCGGGCCGCTCACTTCTTCCAGTCTTTGTTTGTAGTAGCAAGGACGCTCGGAGAACTATGCAAATTCGGAACCGCGCTTTCACTCGTTTTTTTGTTTTTTCAACTGTTGGGAAATGACGACGGGGTGGGGTGGCCTGAACTGGATAGCCCAAATTGCCCCGGCACTCCTTGACTTTCAGGTGCAGTATACAATACACGTACGTAGTGTGAGCAAGAGGGCACGTTTTAAGTTTGTGGCATTGGTGGTTGCGGTTTTGCGGTTGACCAGTGGCATGGCCTTTTAACGACTGGACGCTTGACCCGTCGAGTGACCCTTTTGTTTGCTCCGCACACCGGAGCGAGTGAAGCGACTAATGTGTACATACAGTACGTGCGTATGCATAAATGTTGTGCGTACGGGACTGACTCAAACAGCTACCGGTCAACCAACACTTGAACAATGAACTTGGAGGATTGCTCAGTATTTTGCGCAAATAGTCCAGTTAGTCAGAGGGGCCGTGTACGTATAAGGCATAAATGCATCAATGCACACTGAGCTTTTTCTTCGCGTTTACGCATATGAATGGGGAAGTTATCACCAGTATGTGATGAATAGCAGCAGGGTCGCTCATGATTTTCATGAAATGCTGCACGCAACTCAGTATTTACGAGAGGGTACTGTATATGAATTGCGACCTCGCATTTCCACTCTGGAACTAGGGGAGAGAAAGTTTGAAGATGGAAAGTAAAAGGCGAGTCTAAAACTGTAGTGTTGCCGTGCCGTGCTACTTACTTAGTAGTACGTGCACCGCCACTGCATGCGTATGAAATAAGTCTTTAAGTCTGCCGTCCTATTGGCGTACCGTATTTACCGGTGTATAGTCCCGGACAATTTCAACAAAAAATTGTAGGTGCCATGAGGGTTATTTACATTTTGTACTTCTGGTCGAAATTTGTATTGCACGGGCTGTTGTTTTTTATGCATTGGGGTGGATATGCACCGGTGCATACCACGTGTAATGGCGTAGGTGGTTGAAGGTGACAGCGGAGGTGAGGGATGGCGGTGGTGGCGATGTTTGCCTTCTTTGTGTGCACGCAAACAGCACACCGTAGACACTTTCACTCACAACACAACAGAAACAGAACAGCCGGCTGCTGTGAGCGCTGTTGTTGCCCTTTCAGCAAACGGGGGACTGTTTTTTCGCGTCTTCAGTCTGGCTGGGATTTACCTAAGTTATGCCGATGTGCAGTGTGCACTGCACGCACATACACGACGTACAAGCGTTCGTACGTTCATATTCAGGTTGGTGTGTGGTAACTAGGGTATGTATACGACGTCGGTGCAGTACATACATACGTTACGTTCGTGCAGTATGTTGGTTAGCTGTACCGTACGTGTACAGTACTGCAAGCAGTAGCCTATCTGCTACCAATCAATGCAAGATTAAAGAAGCAAGCAGGATATTTTCAGTACGTTTCAACTTTGTTTTCTGTTGCAGATGAGCTGCAACCTGTCCGCCGCCCCTGGCTCCAGCGATCTGCAGTACGCCGGTGGCCAACAAACAGTGGTAAGGAGCCAGAGATTTTAGGTTTTAGTTCAGTATCGTATGATAACCAGCCGATAGCAGCATCTATCTAATGATAAAACAATGCGTCGTCCCTGTAAGGTAAACTCGTGACTTTGATGTTTCCGCTGACTATAAGACTGGAAAAGAGTTTGGGCGAATCTGAAAATATGAACCCCTCGTCTGGCAATGGCCGGCCAGAGAGAGTTCGCTATGGTACACAAGTCGGCCTGCATAGTTTGCGTGTACTTGTGCTAAATAGGAGTACACGAAGCACGGACAGAAATCCGCATTTGTGAATCTATTTTACGCAGCTCGCCTTGAGTGTCATAGCGAATTCTTATTGGCCAGACTATACCACATGATCCTGTACGTCAGTGTGTCCAAAAAGTTCGTGGATGGATGCTTCTTTTCTTTCAGCCGCTATTAAGACATGAAGAGGGGAGATTTGTGAAATTGAGCTGTGCAGTCAGATGGGACGTGTACGCTAAGAGGGGCGTAATCCCGTTCTGCGCTGCGTGTTCGACTCACGCACTGGCTGCCCAATTTTTCAAACTGCTTCTCTTGTGCTTACATGTCTTAATAGAGTACACCCGCGCTATATTCCATCATGTTTTGCGCTTCTTATCTTTCAGCCGCCGTTCGGTTCTCCCCCTCCTCCTTTGTCTTCTTCCAATCCGCACTATCGCCAGGAGTCGGGCGATTCTGGTCTGGGCATGATCGGTCCGCATTTCTCCGGCCTTCGTCTGGTGGGTGGCGCGGATCCCATGTTCTCTCCTGCTGCTGCTGCTCAGCAACAGAGCACAGCCATGGACGTGCAACAGCAACAGCAGCAGCAGCCGATGGAGATGGACTTCGACACGGGAGCTGGGGCAGGGGGAGGCGGGGGCAGCGGGGCAGGATTCGAGGATTTCCCCCTCGACCCCCGCTTGGTCACCAATCTGGACCGGAGTGAACTCGATCAATACTTGTAAGTATATAGGGTACTGTGGGGTAAACCCGGACACGGGGTAAACCCGGACAGCTAAGTTTTTTGAACTTGCCGCTTCAGCAAATGATGAACATGATAGCTCATTTGAAAGAGGAGAGGTCAAGGAATCGATTGGTAGAATACTTGTCTCAATCGGTCGCATGGTTGCTGAGACATACTAGGTGTCCGGGTTTACTCCGTGTCCGGGATTACCCCATAGTACCCTACGTATTGTATGTAATGCATAGCCCCTGGTGTATAGCTCCATATGTACCTTTGGGGGTAGCTATACTTACGTACCTTAGCTGGTCATGAGCTGGCTCTAGTATAGTACACGACTTGCTTTCTTCTTTCAGGAAACCTTGCCTTTGAACCTTGGATCTTCAATATTGAGACAACACCCGTTTTTTATGTCAAAATAACAGAGGCCTTACAATTTGTGGTGGATTCAGTTGGTATGTTTGCCTGATTACAACAGACGCAATTGTTTGATGCTGTGGAAAATGGATGTACCTATTGCACATTTTTGAGGTTGCTTTGCTCGGTGCACTCGCAACACTAAAAGGGACTCTGTTTCATGTTTTCGTTTCACGCAATTCCTATATATCGTACCGTATAGCATGGGTATATATGATATGTGCATGCATACTTTATGTCGTTAATTCTTTTATAGTCTGGGCACATAGAGTTTGCTATGTAACTCAAGTCATGTTGCGTAAAGACAAATCACAGGATTCCTGTCCATGCTTCACATATTCCTATTCTGCAGGAGTACACGGTACACGCACACTGCACAACACGACATGAGTTCCATAGCGTACTCTTAGTGGCCAGACTATAAGAGAAAGTTGCGTTTGATTGAAATTGGCGACCTCTTATTGATGGTGTCCTAAAGATTGTCCTGCCTTTAAGAATTGCTTCCTGCATCCTGTTTCTTTTGATATTGTCTACTAGATTCTATACTAGCCGTCCAGCAGCAGAAATTTTTGTTTGCTAATTTGTAGTACAGCTGTTAATCGGGCCGCTTGAAAAGTACTACATAATGTCTATCTTTTTAATCCATCCTGAAACTTTGTATGCGTCGTGCGGTGCACACCCGTGAGCACATCTACTGTACATTTGTACGTGTGCGTGCATGTACGATGTGTGACGCCTACAAGGAAGATGTTTAGGGATGGGTTAAAAATGCTGTGACTATTCCACTAGGTGGACTTTGAGAGACACTGTGCCTTGTTTGTTGCTATATCTGAACCGTGTCGATAACGTTTGATTTTTACTTCTTTTGCAGTTTTGCACATACAGTAGCTAACTAGCTATTGTTGCAGTTGTATTTTTTATTTGACAAGACACGTGTCTGTGCCATCGGTATGAACCGAAATCGACTTTGTTACTTTCTGTAGTTGGTAAAGTGCTGGTAAAAGTAGAAGCATATGACGTCTTCTACTCCGCCTTTCTTTCTGCTCTCATTGGGGCAGATTTTTCTCAAAGGGAAATACGCTGTGCAGTCTTTTTTATTTTGACTATCATTGTCCATAATTTGCACACATCTGGATGGAAGTGTTAGTTATTGTGCACGTAGAAATATATTTTCGTACATAGCAATTTTATTGTGATTTATTGTCATTTTTGCGCAGTCGTGCCTTGCACTGGTACGAGTGATCGTTAGCGGCATGCCAATAAAAGGTTATTATAAGAATATTTGAATTGCATGACATCTCTGTGTGGATACAAATAATTCTAAACTTCTTCGATCCAGCTCTGTGGATATGATTTGCTGCTGTTTTCCGTTAGGATAAAGTTCTTAGAACAAGGTATTTTATTTGAATTTGAAAAGTTTATTACCATGGTTTAGAAAGGCAACAATTCAACAAAATAATCGTTTCAAAATGTTACGCAGCCCGCTCATGATGCATCTGACACGAACAAAAGCTATACATTCCCGGAAAAAATGAATACTGTACGTTCACAATGGTCGCAACGGACAAGCGCAAATCCCTTGACTGATGTACAGTTTCAACAACAGATGCAGAATTCAATTATAATTCAGTTTACTAGCGAGCATTACACAATACTAGAGTAGTTGAGAAGCAACAGAAAGCTAATAATGATTGATACAGGTACGCACCAACTGAATATCATCATGAACAATAGCTGCTAAATGACAAGTCCAGGCACGAATGTCACTAACTGCGTGTAGTATGCCAATGAAAAAATGTTTCAAATTCTTGGCAATTTTTACACAGACTACGGTGGTACGATGTTATACCGAATATATTTCAGGCGTGTATGTGAAGCATGTGAAAAAACTATTGTATGAAATGGTAATTTATACATTACCAGAAATATATTACTGGTTTGTTTAGGTATGTACAGTAGTTTACTTACATACACGGACTCGCCGATATGCATTAGCACTACTGCATGCTGGCTGCGTTCGCTTACGTATGGTGCTTCAGGGCAACAAATTTATTGGAATTTCGAAGTGAAAGGACAAAGCATATTTTTAGTCTATAAAATTTGCTTCGTCGGAAATCTGTAAATTTCACCAATTATTACCTTACCTATCTGCAAATACGTACACAAAACACATGCGCTTCGTACATTTTTGACTGCAATTATACCATTCCATCCACGTAAGTTGACCAATTTTTGTTTCCATTCGACAACGACGACCTGCTATAAATGTAATGTTTGATACTGTAAGTAAAGTCTATAAAGCTTCACCCGAAGCTTTGACAATATTTCACATGTAAATGATCCTGGCATGTGATCTGTGAACCTCATCATCGCAAGAATAAGACTAATAGCAGCAAGGGCAGCGAAAGCGTGAGACCAAAACTGATGGTACTGCCAGACCGACTCGTCCATCCGCCTTCCTCCTCCTCCTCCTCCTCCGCCTCTTTCTTATGAAGATAGTCGTCGTTGTCGTCGTACTCGTCTACCGTTGCGTCCTGTTTAAGCATGAGCAATATATTGCATAAGCATACTGTATTTTCTATATGTCAGCGTCAGGGATAGTGCTCGGTAATTCGGGACAGGGCATGAATTTGGACCCACCGGTAAAGTAAATAATCTGCCCGAATCATTCTGATACCACATATGTACTGTTCAGGTTCTCTACCTTTTCGGCCTAATTCTCTACTATGTATTCTCTGCATACCGTCCCAAATGGAACTCCATTCAAATGGCCCCAGTTCTGTAATGTTCCGTATATAGCCCCCTCTCGTGTATAACCCCCCTCGTGTATAGCCCCCAAATCGGCCACTAACGTCATTTGCCCTCGTGTATAGCCCCCTATTGCGAACCGCGAAAAGCAAGGGAAATCAAGTGTTTTTGCGCTAAAAACAGCGTTTTTGAGGTGTTTTGATGCATTGGAGCTTATCTGCACCTATTTGGAACAGTTCTGATCAGTTTGCCAGTGACATCTCTTCGAGGGAAATTATTTAGTTGCAAAAATTTCACAATTTTTTACATTAAAAGCTGCATTTTTGATGATTGGAGCTTGGAAACGTGCCAAATAACCACCATAAACGAGTTCAGGAGGTCAAAAAACCTTACTTTTGGTACAAATGAAAAATGCCCTCGTGTATAGCCCCCCCCCCCCCCCCCTCGTGTATAACCCCCTCTCGTGTATAGCCCCCCCCCCCCCCCCTAATCGGTGCTTACCATTTGTATAGCCCCATGGGGCTATCTACGGAACATTACGTAATACCTGCTGCTGCTTCGGCTTCGGCTTTTTCTTCGTCTTGTTGTCTGATTCGTCTGATGGTGCTACGACTACAGCAGGTTTGTCTGGATCCGGTGCCGTCTCGCACTGCGGTCCGCTGTATCCGTCGTGACACGTGCACTTGTTGCAGGCACAAATCCCGTGCTCGTTGCACTGCGTCTTGAAGGAAAATAACAAATGGGATGGAAAAGAACACCGACTAGTGGTCCTCAGTGAGGAACAGGAAGCTATAAGCTGAAAGGGAAGACCCTGCTGCTGGATTTCGCGTCGTGCCACTGTGTATAAACTCGTAGCTCGCTCGTTAGCTCGCTCGCTAGCTCGTAGCTCAGTGTTGGTAGTGTCATTGTGCTCGCAAGGCATACATACAACGTGTAAGCGAGGGTCTGCGAGTCCCACCCAACCCAGCACACAAGTCCTGTTCGAATTCCTGCGAAAAATTAGTCCTTTCTTTACCCCTTTGCTGTCCTTGCAGTAGTCATTGGCTAAGGAGCAGTCACAGGCTCTGCCGGTCCAGCCCGTATTGCACTGACATTCCCCGCAGACGCAGGTGCCCTGACCGAAGCACAACTTGCCGCCGCGTCGCTCGCAGGACGTCGCGTCGCATTCGCAGTAGCTTCCGGTGTACTGCAAAAGTGAAAGAAAGAGCACGAGATGACGAGAGTATGTCGATCTTCGTACTCTTATTCTTCTTACGTAATCTTCGTCGCAAACGCATTTTCCGCACTCGCACTTGCCCTTGCCACTGCATAGTAAGTCGCCGGGCCTCCTACAAGTAAAACGTCACGCAAAATTTCGTCATGGCTTGGCTTGGTTTCGTCCCTTGGTCAAGAAGTAGCTACCTATTTAGCTAGCTAGCAGTGTACGTGCAGCAGCTGTGGGCTGTGCAGCATGGCAATGACAATGGAACATATTGTACATACAGTTTGCATCTGTTCTCCAGATCATCCGCGCGCCCTTCGCACTCGCATTGGGTGCCACCCCTTCCGTGATCACACACGCATTTTCCGCATACCAGTGTACCGAAGGAACTGCAGTGAGGAGACTTCTTCTCCTGAAATGACACCAAGCAAGCATATCAGTTCGAACTTACCGTAGGTGCAGTTCGGAGGCTGATCATATCTGTTCCCACTCACGTACGGTACAGTACATAATGTAATCAATCAACCAGGTACTGTAAGTATTGAATGAGAATGTCATAGACACGTACGTGTTGTTCGAGCTTCTGGCATTCGCATCCGCAGATGGGATTGATATAGACGGCGACGACGTCACGCACGCCACCCACGCCGATACTGACGACGGCGTCGCCGGACGTCCGACATTCTGTGAGTCGCAGCGTCACTTCGTAGGTAACGATCTCCGACTGCTTCACGCCTTCACACTGACTGCCCTCTTTCAGCTTCCTGTGTCAAAAGAATAACAAACTATGGAGCATGTATTTGTAGGTGCAGGGGTTCTACTCTCCAGTCACAACCGGCAAATTTATTCGTTAGCTTTGTGTAACCCCGTGAGTATGATGTTTCAACGTTTCAGTGGAAAGAAAAGTCGCTTGCCGCGATGTCGAAGGTCGAGGTTTCTTTGCGACACCAGGCAGAATATTGAAAGAAGTACAGCGATACTAACGTACCCTCTGCAGTGAACTTTGTAGGAGATGGCATAGCCCTGTGACTCCACCTCGCTGTTCAGTGCGTAGATAGTGGCTATCGTCGGCTGCACGTGCAAATACTTCAGCTCAAACGTCACCTCTTCGCCTAAAACAAAATTGGATGGATCGCCGAATAGCATACTCCACCGATTGTATAACAACTGTTTGACATGCAAAATAAGGTATATTATGTAGGTAAGTACGTGCGTATACATTACAGTACATATGTTTACATACGTACATGCTTCGATATGTATGAAACCAATGTAGAGAACCAAAAACTAGACATAATGTACTTTTGCTGACCTGGTCTAATTTTCATTTCTACCCTCTGCGGCTGCAGTTGAACCCTGGTGCCATTAGTCAACGGCTTTCGCGAACCAATCTCATCATCCTGCAAGCAGGCACAACAATGCTAGCGGATATACCAATTACATACGCACAATGCAAAGTCAATAAAGCTATCAAGCAGTCAACCACTAATTTTTCCAGAAGATGAGCGGCTGCCTGAATGCGCAACTGACGCTGACAGCTTCTTGCCCTGCTTTCAACTCAGTTGCTACCACTTTACAACACGCCGATACGGCAATAACAAGAGCTGAGTGTGCTTGCTGATCGATCCTTAGTACAGTATGTACATACGTATCTAAGTATATGTACAAGTGCTTACATAGGTGGTCTGTGTTGCATCTGTTAGTCATTGGCTGTTGTACGCTGTACGTATTGCACATACTGTGCGTACGGACAAGCTATGTACACTTGTACAGCATTGCTCTGTGTCTGTACTAATGCAAAACGTATTGGTACCTGGTTCTTTTCCACGCTCGACTTTGGTTGGACAATATCTTGGCATACACCGTCAAAATTGGCCCTCTCGTCACAGCGAAAATTCTTTGAAAATTCCTTAAAAAAGCATAAGCTCAAGAACGGTGTACCGCCAGAATTTGCCTGAATAGCCAGAATCATTAGCTGTATCGAACGTAGCAGCAAAAACGATGGGCACCATACTGGATCAGCACACCAGGCACAATGGGGTCCTTCTCTGATGCATTGACCACAGCTTTTATTGCCCAAGCCACTCCGACAGGTCGACAAATTCGCTGAAAAGAAGGAAAAACAGATACAATACCCTTAATATCCATATAGGAACCAAAGCCCAGTCATTACACTACACTGCGCATCGTGGCTTATCATTTATTTACCTTTGCTAAAAGCTTCTGTTGAGCAAATGACGAGCAAGAAAGCACAAACGCGTAGTAGCACCCAATATCTCCTTTTAGTGACCATTGCAGTGCGCATCTAATCAATCATTCCTGCTGGTGAATGACCGCAGTATAACCTCTGGTTAACTTTTGAACGCCTCTTAAAGCATTTGGCATATCATTAGGTGGTATGGGATGGGCATGTGGAGCGTACAGTAGTGAGCAGGACAACAGGCTTCAAGTCAGACTACACTACACGTAGTATATAGCTACAGTGTACGCACAACATATACATACATACCGGGCCCGTCCGAGAGAGAGTGGGAAGGGGGGAGTTCTGGGAGAAAGAGGGGGGGGAAAGGTATAGGGGGTGTATCACAGCCTCCTAAAGGGGCACAGGTTCGAAACTTAGCTCGCGCAAGTGCTGGGAGTCTCTGCTTTTTCACGGTGCAAAAATTATTCAGATCCGACCACGGCAAGTGGTCAAAACTTTTGATTCTTTGAAGCCGGGTTTTGCGCGAAATACGCGCCCCCGAAAAACAAAGCTGTGACCGGCGGCCCCGCAATTGCGATCCAGCAGTCACTGCGGTGGCACGTAATTTCCGCTCCACTAGTCCGCGATGAGTTTGCTGGATCGCAATTGCGTAGCCACAAGTCCGCGATGAGTTTGCTGGCACGCAATTGCGGGGCCACTTCTCCGCGATGAGTTTGCTGGTAGAGGCGAAACCGCTGCACTGCTGGATCGCAATTGCGGGGCCGCCGGTCACAGCTTTGTTTTTCGGGGGCGCGTATGTCAGGCAAAACCCGGCTTCAAAGAATCAAAAGTTTTGACCACTTGCCGTGGTCGGATCTGAATAATTTTTGCACCGTGAAAAAGCTGAGACTTTCAGCATTTGCGTGAGCTAAGTTTCGAATCTGTAGCCCTATTGGAAGCTGTGACAGCCAGCCGATAAGCTTTGCTACCCTATTTCTCAGTACTAAAGCCTTGTGTCGTACTCTCTAACGGTATGGGCTCTTGATAACATGTATGTACGTGCATACATTATATTACATACACATAAAGTTTTCTTCGCAAAATTTTCCGGCTACAGAGAAAAGACGAACGTCTTCGGTTTCTCACAAATTCCCGCATCGGATATAACTTTTCAGGAGCGGAGTTTTTTCTGCGCGCTTAGCGTTGTTTTCTCAAAGGCGGCTCAAATGGCGGATGAGCTGTCAGTAAAAGCACTCCGGCTATGAAACTCCGTCCGAAAGCGATTTTATTGCATTTTTTCACACCTAATCGCCGCCCATTTCTATAGATGCCTGCCTATTCCTATAGGTACATTGTACGTACATATATCGTAGAAAAGTTTTGTAGTACCAGAAGTATATAAGCTCTGTGTAGGTACATCTAAAAGAGGAAAAGGTGGATAGGATAGAGTAGATAGAGTACGTAGAGTGTCAGTACGAACAAGTACAGGTCTTAAAAATTAATTAGCAAGAGCACTGTTTTCAGCGCCGTCACGTCAGTAGAAGCTACATAGCAAAGGGAAGGCAGTATAGTAATGAAGCAAAACAGGCGAACAAGAGTCAACTCTTGTCTTTGGGTTGAATAAACGACCCACGAATTCTTGGTGGTAATAAAACTGTGCGCATGACTGACCACATTCCATTACAGGCTACGGTAACACGTTGGTCTTCACTTAGCATTTTGAATTCGCGAAACAACGAAATAGTGTCAACACCGAAGTTAGTTTCAGAATCAGTAGCCAGACCTTGGGTGGCTAACACCAAAACTTATCAGTCAAAATGACGCGGCACGTTAAAGATCGTCGAAGCATAACATCTATCTCGACATGTTATCTTGATCATCAGACTAATAAGCCTTTACCACTCCACAACTACCGATCACTACATAGACAACACGAGGCCGATGCAGATAGATATTATTATCACGTACGTATGATTCTCGCGTACGTACTCACTCACGTATACTTTCACCCTCATAAAAGTGCTTCGCGGTGGAGGAAAGTCTGTTTGACTCACTCTGCAAGTAAAGGCACGTATCGAACGAACCACGTCTATAAAGTAGCCGCGGAGTGACGAAGGTTCAGCGTGCGCGATATAAAGGAAGATGCACCTCCTAACAAGCCGCTCTTCCCGCGATTTAGGGCACTGCGGGTCAAACCGGGCAGTACGATCGAATGTTCTGGTGGCTTACAATTTATGATACGGCTTTGGTTTAAAACCGAGGTTAAAGACTGGTTTAGGCTTTGGCTCCCGATCAGCTGAGGCTGGGTTGAGAAAGCCGTTTGAGCCCGGTTTTTTCTGTCCGGATTTACCCCACCTTACCCCACTTTTGCAGGCCAGGGACGCGGCGGAAAGTGAGAGGAACGGCAGCAGTACACAGCAGCAGCAGCAGCAGCAGTCGCTTTTTGGCCCCTCTTTACCAGCACAGCAGCGCTTCACGGGTTGTTTTGGTAAGGCCAGCGGCGCTACGCGCGCCCTTAAAACCGACCGAAGAAGCAGCAGCAGCAGCCGCAAAAAAGCAAAGCAAGCGCGCCGCGTGTCAGTACTTCATCTCCGCTTTTCCGTTTCGAAGAGCTGTAGACGAAGAAGCCTTTACTGCATGCATATACATACATATGTACGTACGTACTACGTTGCTCTGTATCGCCATACTCAAGATATCTTGGTGCATTCTTGTAAGGTTTAAAGGTCGTAGGAGGTAATGTAGTATGCATTTTCGCATCTGAGGTTGCTGTGTTCAAAATTTGATGAACGCGAGCGTCAAGATTGGCGGCTGCTACTGAGCTGAACATCCAATCCAATCCGCCTCCAGCAAGTAGCGCTACCACACGTACCTTCGGTACATATACACGTGCAAACTGATCTGTAGCACTTGTTGTCACCCATCATCACATCTACGTACGTACCAAGCAAAACCTAACCACAGCGCCAATCTGCCAGCAGTAGCGGCTCTGCAGCCCCATCTGTTG
>JASAMW010002231.1:0-164008 GCA_030247985.1 Epsilonema sp. ZAB3_2 | reverse complement strand
TTAGTTGTTCCACTTGTCTACATAATTCATATTGTGTAGATCTCTGAAAAAATCTACATAAAAGATCTACACAACCAATATGTAGATGTTTTAAAAAAAATTTTCAATTGTGTAGACATCTACATAAAAGATCTACCTATATTTGTCTACACAATCTTTTTAATTGTGTAGATGGGATGAAAAAATCCACACAACTTTTGTAGACACAATTACATTTCTGTCTACACAATTCAAGGAATTTTGTATGGGAAAATCTACACAATAACAAAGATTGTGTAGAAATGACACCCTTTGTAGACACAATCATGCTTTATCTACTAAAATTGTCTACTAAATTGTGCGATTAGGTAGACAAAACTCCAGATTATGTAGACGATAGAATGCATATGTGGAAAGGTATGTGGATGGATGAAATTTTTTTGAAATTATGTTGATGGATGAAATTATGTCCCGTGATTGTGTCTAATTGTGCAGAAATTTGCTAAAGATCTACTAAATTAGACATAATAACTTGGCTCATTTCTACACATTTTGCCTATGAATTTGTGTATATTATTGTGCATATTGCTGTGTATTTCGAAATTATGACAAAGATATTATATATTATGTGTGACAAGGCACTTTACCATTACTTATGACAAGGCATGACAAGGCATGTTACCGTATTGCATTATGACAAGACATGACTTCAACAAGATCACGGCTAGAACACGGACACGTATAATACCGCTGGGCTACAGGTATCAGATAACACGAGCATGAGGTAACAACGTAACAACAGTTCCATACCTGATATCTCCAACGAGCAAAGATTACAGGTCAAAATGCACAAAGTTTAAAGAGTTGTTTTAGAAGATCAAGAATCATCAAGATGAAGAAAGATTCAAAACATGGAGTGGTCTACCTCACACCTACCACACTGTAATTTCGCGCCTCTGACAACTGAAAACTACCACACTAATTTTGGGCCTCTGACAACTGAAAACTGAGGCGGAAGCGCGCCTAAACTATGAAACGCGCCTGAAGTACCATGTAGGGTACTGTGGGGTAAACCCGGACAGGGGGTAAACCCGGGCACCTAAGTTTTTTTCAACTTTCCGCTTCAGCAAATGATGAACAATGGTAGCTCATATTGAAAGAGGAGAGTTCAAGGAATCGATTCGGTAGAATACTTTTGTAGCAATCGGTCGTATGGTTGCTGAGATATACTAGGTGTCCGGGTTTACCCCACAGTACCCTACCTAACACCCTGACTACACATCTTACGTCCTAGAGGGCCCACGTATACCTACCTAATGATCTAGCTCATCAATTCCGTATTACTATCTGTTTTTTTCCTGTTCTTCAGCAGATAGTCCATGATCAGTTGTCAGATGGCGTGATATAGTCCAAAACGCGGTAATTCTGGCTAACCCTTTAGTTCTTCCAGCACTTCTATAGAAGTGTAGATATCACACCCCGTTTTATCTACCAAAAGGACACACCATAATTTTTCTTCAAATTTTTTGACTGTCTACATACTTTGTCTACCAAATATTTTCAAGATCTACATAACCAAATCTACACAATCTGAAAATCAACTGTGTAGACAAATCGCTCCATCTACATACTCAAATCTACACAATCACCAAAATTATTTTTCTACACAATCAAGGGAAAAATGTGACGATCTACACAACTGACCATCTACACAATCTTTCGTTTGCATTTGTTTAGCATATTACTTTGTATACATACTTGTATACCAGACCGCAGGAACAGTCCTCAACCATGTAATCAACCATGTAATGGAGTATAATTATGTGTACGTATGAACGCCGAGCCGATGCAAGGCAACAAATGGGCGGGTGAAGCTAAGGCCGAGATTTTTCGTTTCTTTGAACAGGAGGCGCACGGGAAGAGCAGCGTCAGGGTGCAGGTGATCCCACTGGTGAACAAGGTGGACTTCCGCTTGATAGCGGGGAATGTGCAGGCTTCCCTGTGCGGCGAGTTAGGGGATGTTCAATAGTTAAATTCATGTGACGGGAGTCTGCTTAGCTCACAGTAAAATAATTCCTCGTAAATAATTTCTCAACAGCTGCCCCCGCTTCCTTGGAAGCCATCACAGTGAGCCCTGTGACAGGAGATGACACTGCGTCTCTTCTCAGCACCCAAATCTGTTGAGAAATTATTGCGTTTAGGTTTAGGTTCCCTATTTTTGTATGCACTTTTTTGTGTAGATGGCTTCATCTACATTCCTTCTGACCACTAAGAGTTCGCTGTGAAACTCACCTCTTTTCCAAAATTCGCAGCCAAACATTCTATTGACTGGTTGCGCTGAGTAATTCTGGGTTGTCGGGAGCATAGCCTACTTGTCACATTTGCACGGATTCTCAGCGCAAGTTGTACTGGCAATTTCACCCAAGAGTTCGCTGTGAAACTCGCGTCTTTTCCAAAATTTGCGACAAGTATTCTACCAATCAATTCCTTGAACTCTCCTCTTTCAAATGAGCTACCATGTTCATCATTCGTTGAAGCGGCAAGTTCAGAAAAGCTTAGATGTCCGTGTGTACCCCGTGTCCGGGTTTACCCCACAGTACCCTACTTGTCACATTTGCACGAATTCTCAGCGCAAGTTGTGGCAATTTCACCAATCGAAAACGATTGTACTGAATCAGTGTACAATGGAGGGGTCAGCTTGTAATCACCCAGCGCAACCAGTGAATAGAAGCACGTGAAGTTGGACACAAGTCTGCATTTGTCCTTCAATATTTCACAAAGCGGCTGGAGTTTCCTTGTGAACTTTCTTTCATGCCTTGCAAAATAGATCGTTGTATCAAAAATATATAACTCTAGCATAGACGACTTTGTGTAAACGGATGAAACCATCCCTGGCGCAGATTCGCCCCAAATTATTTAGGTTTTTGGTAGGCATCTTTGACAGGGATGGCGCGAATGTTCCGTATTTTTATGCACTATATTGTGTAGATGGTTTCATCTACATTCCTTCTGACCACAAAGTTTTCGCTGTGAAACTTGCCAACTTTTCCAAAATTCGCAGCCAGACATTTTGTCCTAAAAAAATATTTTACTAAGCGCTGGAGTTTCCTTGTGAACTTTCTTTTATGCCTTGCAAAGTATCTGTAGACAGTAGTATCAAAAATATATAATCCCTGTATAGAGGGATTATATACAGGGATACAGGGATTATATATTTTTGGTTGTATCAAAAATATATAACTCTAGCTGAGGGGAAGAATGGACGACGTACTCTTGACAGTTGAGCAGAGTCCCCTCGCGGGAACTTTTAATTTTTGAACATCTCCTTTAGTTAGACGCCAGCTGGCGAGATAAGCTGAGTTGGTAGTACGCGGAGCTTCGTCATGATTACATGGTACCAAAAATATATAATTGGGCTTTTGGGAGAAGAATGGAACACAGTGCAATCGAAGGAGGCAATCAGACGACCTCATATTCCCTTTTGATCATTCGACAGCTAGCCGGTGTTCCTAGGAGAGGGCGTCCATTAGATTGTGTCTCATGTGTTACACGACGGTGAGTTTCAAACTCACGGTGAATTCACCAGACTCCTTATCATGCTTCATCACATACTTACGGGGAATTCACCCTTTTTGGTATGGTGATGGTATGGTGATGTACAGGGTGTCCCACGTAAACCTTCCTAGTGATCAAGGCTTATCTTCCGTATTTACATTAGCAAGCTGATATACTTTTCCCAGAAACCCAAGAATATGCCATACTTTGTGGCAAAATTTGAGCCAGGTAGGTAGGTCAAGCAGGAAGCCCTGTTGGATGAGCTGCTTTGAGCTCATCAATTCCGTATTACTATCTGTTTTTTCCTGTTTTTCAGCAGTGTTGAAGAGCGCTTCTCTGGAAATGCACCTTGGGTACCTTTTTTTGGTCCAGCAGCCATTTTCCAAACTAATTGGGACTTCCGCATTACATTGCTGACCAGTTTGCAATTTAACCCCTCCTGTATGCTGAAATATGGCTGTTGATAGGCCCAATTTTCCCCCCCCCACTTTCCCGCCACTTTTTTCAAAAATTCTGAACATCATTCTACTCCATTTTCTTCGCAGATTTCGGTTTGGGGCATGCCCCTTCCATATTTTGATGAATACACCATAAAAATTTATTAAAATGATCAAATTGGCCAGAATTACCGCGTTTTGGACTATATCACGCCATCTGACAACTGATCATGGACTATCTGCTGAAGAACAGGAAAAAAACAGATAGTAATACGGAATTGATGAGCTAGATCATTAGGTAGGTATACGTGGGCCCTCTAGGACGTAAGATGTGTAGTCAGGGTGTTAGGTAGGGTACTGTGGGGTAAACCCGGACACCTAGTATATCTCAGCAACCATACGACCGATTGCTACAAAAGTATTCTACCGAATCGATTCCTTGAACTCTCCTCTTTCAATATGAGCTACCATTGTTCATCATTTGCTGAAGCGGAAAGTTGAAAAAAACTTAGGTGCCCGGGTTTACCCCCTGTCCGGGTTTACCCCACAGTACCCTACATGGTACTTCAGGCGCGTTTCATAGTTTAGGCGCGCTTCCGCCTCAGTTTTCAGTTGTCAGAGGCCCAAAATTAGTGTGGTAGTTTTCAGTTGTCAGAGGCGCGAAATTACAGTGTGGTAGGTGTGAGGTAGACCACTCCATGTTTTGAATCTTTCTTCATCTTGATGATTCTTGATCTTCTAAAACAACTCTTTAAACTTTGTGCATTTTGACCTGTAATCTTTGCTCGTTGGAGATATCAGGTATGGAACTGTTGTTACGTTGTTACCTCATGCTCGTGTTATCTGATACCTGTAGCCCAGCGGTATTATACGTGTCCGTGTTCTAGCCGTGATCTTGTTGAAGTCATGTCTTGTCATAATGCAATACGGTAACATGCCTTGTCATGCCTTGTCATAAGTAATGGTAAAGTGCCTTGTCACACATAATATATAATATCTTTGTCATAATTTCGAAATACACAGCAATATGCACAATAATATACACAAATTCATAGGCAAAATGTGTAGAAATGAGCCAAGTTATTATGTCTAATTTAGTAGATCTTTAGCAAATTTCTGCACAATTAGACACAATCACGGGACATAATTTCATCCATCAACATAATTTCAAAAAAATTTCATCCATCCACATACCTTTCCACATATGCATTCTATCGTCTACATAATCTGGAGTTTTGTCTACCTAATCGCACAATTTAGTAGACAATTTTAGTAGATAAAGCATGATTGTGTCTACAAAGGGTGTCATTTCTACACAATCTTTGTTATTGTGTAGATTTTCCCATACAAAATTCCTTGAATTGTGTAGACAGAAATGTAATTGTGTCTACAAAAGTTGTGTGGATTTTTTCATCCCATCTACACAATTAAAAAGATTGTGTAGACAAATATAGGTAGATCTTTTATGTAGATGTCTACACAATTGAAAATTTTTTTTAAAACATCTACATATTGGTTGTGTAGATCTTTTATGTAGATTTTTTCAGAGATCTACACAATATGAATTATGTAGACAAGTGGAACAACTAAAGGGGGGGGGGGGGGGGGGGGGGGGGGGGGGGGGGGGGGGTGGGGGGGGGGTGGGTTGGGGGGTGGGGGGGGGTTGGAGGGGTTTGTGTGTGGCGGTGGGCTGTGTGGTGTTGGTGGTGGGAGAGGAGGGTGGGGGGGGGGGGGGGGGGGGGTGGAGGTAGGCTGGGGGGGGGGGGGGGGTGGGTGGTAGGGGCGGGAGTAGTGCTCGGCGTAGAGCACAGCCAGAGGTAGGAGGGAGGAGAGAGGGGGAAAGCGGAGGGGGGGGGGGAGGGGGGGAGGACGCAGGCGGCGCAAGCAGGCACCCACCACCCACATAACACGGACGAGGGGGAGGGGAGGAAAGAGAGCGGGAAAGAGAGAGGAGCGAGCCCCAGAAGAAAGGGAGAAGGGGGACGAGGGGGAGGCGACCGCAGGGGGAGCCATTGAGGTGGCCGCGCGCGGGCCCAGAGGCCGGGGGGCCGACCGGGGGGCGGGCGGGGGGGGGGGGGCGGGGGGCGGGGGGGGGGGGGTGTGGGGGGGGGGGGGGGGGGGGGGTGCGGGGGGGCCGGAGAGTGTTGTTTAGTGTCCTCCCTACTCCCCCTTAACCCTTGGTCCATGCGTAGGAGGGGTGGGGGGGGGTGGGGGGGGGTGGGGGGGGGGGGGGGGAGGGGGGGGGGGGGGGGGGGGCGGGGGGGGGTGGGGTTTTTTTTTTGGGGGGTTTGTGGGTGGGGGTTGTTTTTGGGGTGTGGGGGGGTGTGTGGGGGGGGGGGGGGGGGGGGTGGGGGGAGGCGCCCCGACTCCCCCCCGGCCCGCTCGGGCCGGGGCGCGGGGCGCCGGAGGCGGGCCTCTCTTTCTTTTCTCTATCGGGGGAGGGGGAGAGGAAAATTCTTCCCCCCCCCTTCCCCCCCCAATAGGTGGAGGGAGTCCGCTATGCTTGCTTACCATGGATGATCGTAGGCTCCTTGCAGTGGACAGGTTCATGATCGGCTAAGTCGATATCCTCGGCTCGCGGTAATTTTCTCAGCCACTTGTCATGACTAAAAGAGACAGATTAGATTTGGACACAGGCAGGCGAAAACTTATTGGGAAGTGAGAAAATTATCCATACAATACAAAAAGACCGAAGGCTCTTTCAAAAGCGTACGGTAACTGTCTTCCCACGCAAAAGTACAGAACTGTGTTCAAAATTCTTGTGTTCAATCAAAAGCCAGCGTATTGCCAGCTTTTAAGTCCAAATTAGACCAAAAAACCCGCATGACGTTTCCCATGACGCTTAGAGAGCTTTTGGTTTACAGTACGGTAGACGAAAGTGGATTATAGGATTAGTTCTAAAGCTTACCACAGGGCAGGCGCGATGCATAGACAAGGTGAGTTCCAAATGATGAATGTACTCCACTGTCCAAACTGTCCACTTGAAAGAAATTGCAGGACAAGGGATCAGACGGTCGTTAAGAAGGCCAGGCGCCAGAACCGGGATACAATAGAAGGTCGGCCAATAATGGTCAGTCAGCTTTCAATTACTTATCCGAAGTCCACAGTCTTTGTCGGTCAGTGGTAATCATCAGGTAAACCTGTAAATAACTTGTAATAATTTTATTCGTCGGCGCGGCTTCTGTGTTAACAAGTTTTACCGACTTGGCGAAAAAAACGGAAGAAAAACGAGAAAATTAGTACGCCCTAAAACTTGGCCAATAAATAAATTGTCCAAGCATAAACATAAATATGCGCGCTCAGCAAACAAATTATTTTTTGCCGATTTCTCTCACGCCACAGCAAGAACAGAGATAAGACTTTTTCAACCATATACGACGTCGAGCAAAGTTGACCAAATGGGAAGGCAAACAGGACTTGTGCAACACGGGCAAACTAAAGTTTGGGCATTACCGTACGCTACACGTATCTGAAGGTAAAGTGGACCCCACCAGACCTCAGAAGATGGCTCCATTGCTAATGGCATAGACAATGAGATAACACCTCTTGAAAGCGTCCAATGAAAACAAAGACCGAAATAAGTGGATTATTTTTGGGTGGAGGACCCAAGAGGCTCGGACTTTTTTGGGTCACACGTCTGGTCTCTGGTGTAATGAGAGAGCGCATTGGGAAAGTTTGACGCTAAGCCATGAAACCCTACAATTTGTCAATCGCGAGGTCTAGCGGTTTTCGTCTCGTAGTAAAAGAAAGAAAATAATTGATAGCCGATAAAATAAAAAATTATGGTGCGGCGCGGAACAATAAAGGTCATAAGAGAACCACAAAGGAATAGCGCATCGACCATAAAGAATGACTGCGTACCCAATTTGGTACAGGTGTCGGCGCCAAAACTTTTTTTGGGTCAGAAAAAGGCATAAAAAGTTGCAGCTGGAGGTTGCAAAGTTTTACGCAAAAGAGGCGTATGCGCCCAAAAGAGAAATGAATCCGACAGAAAAGGGAAGGGCAAACACTCGCTGGCTCTGAGGGTTGCTTCTGGTCAAAACTTGGCACATGGCAGGTGTTACTTGCCTCTGTAGGTACCACGTACGCACCGAAAGGCGGCTGTAAGACATCCACCCACCACCCAAGGAACAAAGGACACTAAAAGCCAAAAGCGTGAGAAGTTCAAACATTTTTCGCAGCCCATAAAAGCCTAATCTCCTCTCCCTTTTCCTTGTGTCGGCACTACCTTTTGACGAGCTTTGTGGGTGAGCCCAAGTTTTGGGATTGCAATAAAACAAAGAAAAGGTACCCACAAGATGAAATGTCCAGATTTTTTCCTCAAAACGGCAACAATCAAAGAAATGGAGGCGCGCCAATTTGCCGGAAGGCAAATTTTTGCCTCAGCGCACTTCATTCTGAAATTCCAAAACCCTCACGTGTACTCTTGTCTATGTAACCTCGCCTAAACCTCACAAAGCGAGGCAACAGATGTCAAACGGCTACAAAAGACAACGACAAAAGCGACAAACGCATCGGAACAACGGGGTAAATTTTGAAATAAAGCGAAACTGAAAGTTCTTTTATGTGGTGTTTCAGATCATGCGTTTGGAAATTCTCAATGCCTCAAAATCGAATGCCAGCAACCTGCCAATATCCAGCCAGTTTTGATGGTGATGGATGACATTTTCTTTCGAGGACCTACACCAAATTTGGGGAGGGGCTGTTGTCTTCTCAGCAACCACCACCAAAAAGCCACGAAACCAACTCACACGTTTTTATGCTCTTTCTTTACACAGTACAGTACAGTATCGTAAGTAAATACCGGTTCCATAATAGCCCGTAGCAATTTTCGCATAAATTTACTGGAACAGAAAAGTCAACGCTTATCCATCCACACTTTATCTTTATCTTATCTACGGTAGCATCGGTGTTAACAGCACAAAAGGTGACGCTAACAAATGTTCTGGAAAATGCGACACGACAGACAGACCATCCCACAAAATTTACAGACATGCAATTTATGTACAAGGACAATACCGTTCAAATCAACAAGTACCTACCTATCCAGAGAAACTTTTGGAGGGAAAAATATAAGGGCCCATGCATATATCACGTGACGCCCCCAGGGGGGGGAGGGGGGGGGTCGGCCAAACGTCACGAAAGCGTCACGTTGAGTGGGGGGGGGGGGGGGGGGTACCGCCAAACGTCACGTGACGCCGATTTTGTACTACAGTACATATACCTACATACATCATACATACTTGCCATTGTACATATACCTTACATACTTGCCATGGCTTGTTATACCTGTCCATTGGTGATGGTAGGTATTTATTGTTTCATGCTGCATAATACACACTCCCAGACATTGATTGCCTTGTTGCTGGATTACGAATAAATATATGGTACTCTACTGTACACATTTCCATACATACGGTGCCACTGTGGTATATAATAGCGTCACGTGACGCCACTGGGGGGGGGGGGGGGGGGGGGGGGTAGGCCCAAGCGTCACGAAAGCGTCACATTTTGGCACAGGGGGGGAGGGGGGGGGTCGAGCCCTGCTAAAAAGCGTCACGTGATATGTGTTTCCACCCTAAGACCTGGATTCTTGCGTGTCATACCATGATACCAACGGACCAAGGGTATAGGTAGATACGAAGAAAATGGGCGGCACAAGTGCGCCTCAAAAAATTTTGTGCCCGCCAGAAATTTGCGGCTATGGGCAAAAGTTTCTTTGGGAGTTGTGTTGATAGACTGCGATAACGCCTAGAATTTTGGTAGGCCACCTAGATTTTGCGCTCCAACAATTTCTTAGCTATTGTCTATCCACAGTTCCACACGACACCACCTACCATAATGGACAGCCGTCGAAGCCGAATTTACCCCTCGTGGTGGTCGAATTTTCCCCGGCTCACCCTGCCTTTCCTATCCATGCATGGGCTGCGGTGTCAAGCCTAACCTCCCCTTTTCTTCCACCCTACTAGTATCTGCTGTGCTTTCGAGAAAGTCATCATTCACTTCTTTCGTGCTTCTCAGCCATTCCTCAACATTCTCCACCATTTCCGGCTGTTCCCCGACCAGCTGATGGGTCTGCGTGTCGCACTCTGGTCCCACGGCCCACAGTTGCTCAATGTCGTATTTGGTGCGCGTTTCTGCCGACATTACGTGCAGCACGATGTTGCCCATGTCTGAAGCAACAGATGGGGGGCAATTGCATAGGATAAAGGGGGCTCCGGGAAAATTTGGGCAGAGGTTCAGGGTGCCGAGCGAGTGTCGCTGTTTGCGAAGAATGGTACATGTCTGGCTATCACTGTAGACTGTCTGTGCTGGAATACTTTCCACTACTCACCAAATGGAAGTGATAGATAGGCCAATACCATTTTGCGCAAACAACTACACCAGCTCCAGGAAACAATTTCCAAGTACCACACAAACGAATACCTAAAACGCTCCAATTTTTGTCCTTCCTTCCTTCTCTGCGCGCAAAGCAGTCATCCGCATTCCTTCTCCTCTTGTACACCTTGTTGACCCGTTCCAGAAGCGACTCCATGTGTCGAGCAGAGAAGGCTGTGCAAAGCACCAGTATGTCAGCATATGCAACGCCTTTTGGCGCAGCTAGGACGCAGATGTCCATGGCTTTTTCATGTCGCAAAAATTCCACTAAAAGAAAAAAGCTCATGCCTTATATTGGAAGGAAATCCGCTCGGCGCATCCATGGCTGTCCATACCTTTGCGTGGATCGAGTCATGGACACGCTGAGCGTATGCCCAACACACATCTCCAATGTGAATGAGCCTTCGGAGGCATGCGCTGGGTGTACATTCCGCGTGTCCATGGCTCGGCATAAAGGCATGGACAGCCACGAATAAGCCGGGCGTACGCCGAGTGCATTTCTAGCCATTTTGAACAACTAATATCCATCAGTAGTGGGCTACACACGTGGTGAGTAAACTCACGGTGAATTCACTGGTGAGTTTGAACTGCGAGTTTTATTTTTCGTGTAGAGCATTCTCACTTGCTCCCACGCGCAAAATTTTTCTCATGTGTTCACACGATGATGAGTTTGAAACTCACGGTGAATTCACCGGCCTCCCTATGCTTCATCGCATACTTAGGGGGAATTCCCCGTGAGTTTACTCGCCACGTGTGTAGCCCACTAGTGTCTAACAGAAGTTTGAGCAAAAGTTTAGCGGTTTCAAGCCACATCTTTGCAAGTTGTCATCTTATCTTACCCAAATCTTCTGCATCAAATACGCCATCTTTCCCCCTTTCCAGGGATACTGGAAACGTCTCTTCCTGAGGTGTAATCCACTCTCCATCCTCTTCCTCATCCGCCATTTCATAATATTCCTCCTCGTATTGACTGTAGTAGTCCGCTATCGCCTTTTGCAATTTATCAGCAGCTTTCTTATCATTATCATCATCCTTAGTCTTTCCAGCGCAAAAGTTTCGCTTGAAAAGCTGCTTATTCCCTCCGCAATGATAGCGGGAAGTGCTCGCGGAGTCATTATGGATTCCTGGTCCGTAGTGCGTAGAGATTGAGGCGATGGTGGGTGACAAGAATGCATAAGGAGAATGCAGTTTTCCCTTAGGCGGCCTGAGATTCGTGATCCGCGATAGGATTCGCGTGAATCGTGACATTGCGAATTCGCACCGGGCGTTTGGGGCGGAATTTTGCGTCCACCGGCAGTTTCTCCAATTCCTGTAGCGGAATTTCCCCGTCGATTACCCTGCAAATTATGCAAATTCAGTAAGGGTACTGCGGGGTAAACCCGGTCAAGGGAAAATCCGGCCATCTAGTTTCATTCAGGGCTGCAGATGAAAGCAACAAAAAAAACCGATTGAGACAAGAATGATATCAATCGATTCCTTGAAGTAACCTCTTTCAAATGAGCTATTTGGGTCATCAATTATTGCTGAAACTTCAAAATAGCTTGGGTGGCCGGGATTACCCCACAGTACCCTAAACCTAAATTATAGATAAGCATGCAATGCACTGGCTACAAGCCATAAGGGACCACAGGTGTACTCACTGTATTTACGCGCACATACAGTACACTCGCAGAATTTTGCACAGGCTGCAATAATAATTGTGCAATTTTCCCTGTGTGCGGTATTGCGCAAGTATCCACCATATGCAATAAGAGCCAGTGCTTGGCCGCGAGGTGACCCCTCTGAATTAACCTGGATTATCAGCGCAACTTTTGATCGGTAGTCGACGCGAAAGTCGGCGCGGAAGAAACAACGAGCAAGAAAGACGACTGCGCCGACCTTCGCGTCGACTACCGATCAAAAGTTGCATTGAAAATCCAGGTTAATTCAGAGGGGTCACCTCGCGACCAAGCACTGGCTCTTATTGCATATGGTGGATACCTGTCCACAAAGCATATGGAACGATACGATATGAGCGAGCTTGCTCTTCTCGTCTTTCATACTTGATGACAAAAAGGGTTCACGGTCATACGTTACGGTTTTCTTCGTTGCGGACATTTCGTTGCGGACATTTCGTTGCCGCGATCACTTCGTTGCGAGAACTTTCGTTGCGGTCACTTCGTTGCGGTTTTTTTCGTTGCGGACATTTCGTTGCGGCCGTCCTCTGGTCATTTCGTTGCGAGAACTTTCGTTGCGGGTCATTTCGTTGCCGGTCTAGATTTGGTCATTTGGTAGTGAGTACTTTCGTTGCCGTTCATTTCGTTGCGAGATTTACCTAAGCCTAAGCCTAAGCCTAGCCTGCAACGAAGTGAATGGCAACGAAAGTACTCGCTACCAACTGACCAAATCAAGACCGGCAACGAAATGACCAGCAACGAAATGACCGGCAACGAAAGTTCTCGCAACGAAATGACCAGAGGTTGGCCGCAACGAAATGTCCGCAACGAAAAAAACCGCAACGAAGTGACCGCAACGAAAGTTCTCGCAACGAAGTGATCACCGCCGCAACGAAATGACCGCAACGAAGTGACCGGTAACCAAGTGACCGTATCCCGACAAAAAGTTATCGATTTGTTAGTTCTTGCTAGCTTGGCATCTACCTGTATCGTTAACCAGCTCCGATATGCCCTGGCCCGCTCAGCCCGCGGGCCGCCCTCGGACCACCCGGAATTGAAAGGAAGCGCCGGCAGAAACAGGAAAAAATTATTCATTCGATTGACGTTTCAGGCAGCCTGCGGGCGGCCCGAGGGCTGAGCGGGCCAGGGTATATCGGAGCTGGTTAAATGATCGGAAATCAAGAATTCACATAACGCAATTTCTTACTTTGCAAAAATTGTATATTTCAGGTCCAAACTCGGTTGAGCCTTGTAGGTGATGAAGAACTGAGACCCGTTGGAATCTGGCCCATTATTCGCCATGGACAAAATGCCTCTTTGGTCATGCTAAACATTGGTATGCAATACGCCACGGTAAAGTCTGTCACAATAATAGTCATCGCGTACTCAGGGTAACGGCAAGAATTTATAAAGCCAAAGGAATCGATTAGATTTCGCTCATTAACACCTACCCCAGGGAAGCGTCATTGTTGACAACACGGAAAAAATTTGTTGTCCGTTTGTTGTCCGTTTCTGTATGGGTGTTGTCGGTTCGGACAACAACGGCACAAAAACGGACAACAAACCGACAACAAACGGACAACAAGTTGTGTTGTCGGTTTGTTGTCCGTTCCGATAACACCCATATAAAAACGGACAACAAATTTTTTTCGTGTTGTCAACAATGACGCTTCCTCGGGGTAGGTGTTAACGAAATTGATGAGCGATGCCTTATAAATTCTTGCTAATGGTTGGTTTATTTATATGCCTATTTACCTTCAATTCCTCGCGCAATTCATCTTCAAATTTCTTGCCCCAAATACTTTCACCTCCTTTTCCTGTGCCTAAATCAACCAAAAGTAACGTTTCCATCAATAAATCTCATGCCGCGTTCAGATAAACGACGTACTTCCAACAACATACGTTCGACGTGCGCTAATACCGTGCAACGGTACACGTACAACACGAATATCTATGGATGGACATACGTCGCCTTTCTGAACATTAGTTAGTACACTAGTTGCATGTTTTTGGTACAACAAAGACCCCACCTAACTCACAACCATCAAATCATTGTTGAGGCGACACCCCTTGTTGGGTGGGGTCTTTATAGAATCACACATACGTACGTTTACCTGTAGGATCTCCTGTTTGAACGATAAACTCCTTGATATTCCGATGAATCAGACAGTTGTCGTAATAACCACTGGCGCAAAGGGCAAGAAAATTCTGCAACAAACAAATCATGAATGTTCGAGCTGCACTATTCATCATTAGGCCAAAACTGAAAACGAAAAGCTTACTTCGCAAGCCTTGGCACCGATCAAGAAGAGTTCGACTTTGATGTCTCCCACGTCCGTATGAAGCGTAACCGACATGAAAACGGCCGTTTTCTGCTCCAAGAAATGAGGTAAACGTAGGCCTAAATATTCTCTATTCGGTTTCGTTGCGTTTTCTTTTTTCGGTTCGCTGAAGAACTGCTAGAACAGAGATTATATGCAGTTTTCTAGAAATCCTTGGATTTGTTTGCTCCATCGTCAAATCCAACCGGTCCCACCCTCGCATCAGCCGTTAGGTGTGATGGGCCCGTAACGAATGCGTCTAAAGATTACGGTACGGAAGCGCGAGCGAGCAGAAGAAGAAACGAAGAAAAGAAAACAAAGACACGCGGCGCGCTCGTCGCGCTTCGTCGTTACCGTAATCTTTAGACGCATCGTTACGGGACCCATACACCTAACGGCTGAAGCGAGGGTGGGACCTGTGGATGGGGAAATTTGAAGATGAATTGCCGAGGATTAAGTAAATAGCATATAAATATACCACCCATTAGCAAGAATTTATAAGGCATCGCTCATCAATTTCATTAACACCTACCCCAGAAGCGTCATTGTTGAAACACGAAAAAAATTTGTTGTCGTTTTTATTGTGTTTGAACGGACAACAAACCGAAAAACTTTCGTTTTTTCGGTTTGTTGTCGTTTTTTGCCGTTGTTGTCGAACGACAAACCCAACAGAAACGGACAACAAACGAAAAATTTCGTTTTACAATGGCTTTGGTAGGTGTTAATGAGCGAAATCTAATCGATTCCTTTGGCTTTATAAATTCTTGCCGTTACCCTGAGTACGCGATGATTTTTATTGTGACAGACTTTACCGTGGCGTATTACATTGCATACCAATGTTTAGCATGACCAAAGAGGCATTTTGTCCATGGCGAATAATGGGCCAGATTCCAACGGGTCTCAGTTCTTCATCACCTACAAAGCTCAACCGAGTTTGGACCTGAAATATACAATTTTTGCAAAGTAAGAAATTGCGTTATGTGAATTCTTGATTTCCGATCATGGAACGATACAGGTAGATGCCAAGCTAGCAAGAACTAACGAATCGATAACTTTTTGTCATCAAGTATGAAAGACGAGAAAAGCAAGCTCGCTCATATCGTATCGTTCCATATGCTTTGTGGACAGGTATCCACCATATGCAATAAGAGCCAGTGCTTGGTCGCGAGGTGACCCCTCTGAATTAACCTGGATTTTCAGTGCAACTTTTGATCGGTAGTCGACGCGAAGGTCGGCGCAGTCGTCTTTCTTGCTCGTCTGTTTCTTCCGCGCCGACTCGCGTCGACTACCGATCAAAAGTTGCACAGAAAATCCAGGTTAATTCAGAGGGGTCACCTCGCGGCCAAGCACTGGCTCTTATTGCATATGGTGGATACTTGCGCAATACCGCACACAGGGAAAATTGCACAATTATCATTGCAGCCTGTGCAAAATTCTGCGAGTGTATGTGCGCCTAAATACAGTGAGTACACCTGTGGTCCCTTATGGCTTGTAGCCAGTGCATTGCATGCTCATCTATAATTTAGGTTTAGGGTACTGTGGGGTAATCCCGGCCACCCAAGCTATTTTGAAGTTTCAGCAATAATTGATGACCCAAATAGCTCATTTGAAAGAGGATACTTCAAGGAATCGATTGATATCATTCTTGTTGTCTCAATCGGTTTTTTCGTTGCTTTCATCTGCAGCCCTGAAACATGGCCGGATTTTTCATTGGCCGGGTTTACCCCGCAGTACCCTACTATTTACTGAATTTGCATAATTTGCAGGGTAATCGACGGGGAAATTCCGCTGCAGGAATTGGAGAAACTGCCGGTGGACGCAAAATTCCGCCCCAAACGCCCGGTGCGAATTCGCAATGTCACGATTCATGCGAATCCTATCGCGGATCACGAGTCTCAGGCTGCCTAAGGGAAAATTTCATTCTCCTTATGAATTCTTGTCACCCACCGTCGCCTCAATTTCTACGCATTGCGTACCAGGAATCCATAATGATTCCGCGAGCACTTCCCGCTATCATTGCGGAGGGAATAAGCAGCTTTTCAAGCGAAACTTTTGCGCTGGAAAGACTAAGGATGATGATAATGATAAGAAAGCTGCTGATAAATTGCAAAAGGCGATAGCGGACTACTACAGTCAATACGAGGAGGAATATTATGAAATGGCGGATGAGGAAGAGGATGGAGAGTGGATTACACCTCAGGAAGAGACGTTTCCAGTATCCCTGGAAAGGGGGAAAGATGGCGTATTTGATGCAGAAGATTTGGGTAAGATAAGATGACAACTTGCAAAGATGTGGCTTGAAACCGCTAAACTTTTGCTCAAACTTCTGTTAGACACTAGTGGGCTACACACGTGGCGAGTAAACTCACGGGGAATTCCCCCTAAGTATGCGATGAAGCATAGGGAGGCCGGTGAATTCACCGTGAGTTTCAAACTCATCATCGTGTGAACACATGAGAAAAATTTTGCGCGTGGGAGCAAGTGAGAATGCTCTACACGAAAAATAAAATTCGCAGTTCAAACTCACCAGTGAATTCACCGTGAGTTTACTCACCACGTGTGTAGCCCACTACTGATGGATATTAGTTGTTCAAAATGGCTAGAAATGCACTCGGCGTACGCCCGGCTTATTCGTGGCTGTCCATGCCTTTATGCCGAGCCATGGACACGCGGAATGTACACCCAGCGCATGCCTCCGAAGGCTCATTCACATTGGAGATGTGTGTTGGGCATACGCTCAGCGTGTCCATGACTTGATCCACGCAAAGGTATGGACAGCCATGGATGCGCCGAGCGGATTTCCTTTCAATATAAGGCATGAGCTTTTTTCTTTTAGTGGAATTTTTGCGACATGAAAAAGCCATGGACATCTGCGTCCTAGCTGCGCCCAAAGGCGTTGCATATGCTGACATACTGGTGCTTTGCACAGCCTTCTCTGCTCGACACATGGAGTCGCTTCTGGAACGGGTCAACAAGGTGTACAAGAGGAGAAGGAATGCGGATGACTGCTTTGCGCGCAGAGAAGGAAGGAAGGACAAAAATTGGAGCGTTTTAGGTATTCGTTTGTGTGGTACTTGGAAATTGTTTCCTGGAGCTGGTGTAGTTGTTTGCGCAAAATGGTATTGGCCTATCTATCACTTCCATTTGGTGAGTAGTGGAAAGTATTCCAGCACAGACAGTCTACAGTGATAGCCAGACATGTACCATTCTTCGCAAACAGCGACACTCGCTCGGCACCCTGAACCTCTGCCCAAATTTTCCCGGAGCCCCCTTTATCCTATGCAATTGCCCCCCATCTGTTGCTTCAGACATGGGCAACATCGTGCTGCACGTAATGTCGGCAGAAACGCGCACCAAATACGACATTGAGCAACTGTGGGCCGTGGGACCAGAGTGCGACACGCAGACCCATCAGCTGGTCGGGGAACAGCCGGAAATGGTGGAGAATGTTGAGGAATGGCTGAGAAGCACGAAAGAAGTGAATGATGATTTTCTGGAAAACACAGATGATAGTATTGGGGTGAAAGAAAAGGAGAGGGTAGGCTTGCGACCGCAGCCCATGCATGGATAGGAAAGGCAGGGTGAGCCGGGGAAAATTCGACCACCACGAGGGGTAAATTCGGCTTCGACGGCTGTCCATTATGGTAGGTGGTGTCGTGTGGAACTGTGGATAGACAATAGCTAAGAAATTGTTGGAGCGCAAAATCTAGGTGGCCTACCAAAATTCTAGGCGTTATCGCAGTCTATCAACACAACTCCCAAAGAAACTTTTGCCCATAGCCGCAAATTTCTGGCGGGCACAAAATTTTTTGAGGCGCACTTGTGCCGCCCATTTTCTTCGTATCTACCTATACCCTTGGTCCGTTGGTATCATGGTATGACACGCAAGAATCCAGGTCTTATATTTTTCCCTCCAAAAGTTTCTCTGGATAGGTAGGTACTTGTTGATTTGAACGGTATTGTCCTTGTACATAAATTGCATGTCTGTAAATTTTGTGGGATTGTCTGTCTGTCGTGTCGCATTTTCCAGAACATTTGTTAGCGTCACCTTTTGTGCTGTTAACACCGATGCTACCGTAGATAAGATAAAGATAAAGTGTGGATGGATAAGCGTTGACTTTTCTGTTCCAGTAAATTTATGCGAAAATTGCTACGGGCTATTATGGAACCGGTATTTACTTACGATACTGTACTGTACTGTGTAAAGAAAGAGCATAAAAACGTGTGAGTTGGTTTCGTGGCTTTTTGGTGGTGGTTGCTGAGAAGACAACAGCCCCTCCCCAAATTTGGTGTAGGTCCTCGAAAGAAAATGTCATCCATCACCATCAAAACTGGCTGGATATTGGCAGGTTGCTGGCATTCGATTTTGAGGCATTGAGAATTTCCAAACGCATGATCTGAAACACCACATAAAAGAACTTTCAGTTTCGCTTTATTTCAAAATTTACCCCGTTGTTCCGATGCGTTTGTCGCTTTTGTCGTTGTCTTTTGTAGCCGTTTGACATCTGTTGCCTCGCTTTGTGAGGTTTAGGCGAGGTTACATAGACAAGAGTACACGTGAGGGTTTTGGAATTTCAGAATGAAGTGCGCTGAGGCAAAAATTTGCCTTCCGGCAAATTGGCGCGCCTCCATTTCTTTGATTGTTGCCGTTTTGAGGAAAAAATCTGGACATTTCATCTTGTGGGTACCTTTTCTTTGTTTTATTGCAATCCCAAAACTTGGGCTCACCCACAAAGCTCGTCAAAAGGTAGTGCCGACACAAGGAAAAGGGAGAGGAGATTAGGCTTTTATGGGCTGCGAAAAATGTTTGAACTTCTCACGCTTTTGGCTTTTAGTGTCCTTTGTTCCTTGGGTGGTGGGTGGATGTCTTACAGCCGCCTTTCGGTGCGTACGTGGTACCTACAGAGGCAAGTAACACCTGCCATGTGCCAAGTTTTGACCAGAAGCAACCCTCAGAGCCAGCGAGTGTTTGCCCTTCCCTTTTCTGTCGGATTCATTTCTCTTTTGGGCGCATACGCCTCTTTTGCGTAAAACTTTGCAACCTCCAGCTGCAACTTTTTATGCCTTTTTCTGACCCAAAAAAAGTTTTGGCGCCGACACCTGTACCAAATTGGGTACGCAGTCATTCTTTATGGTCGATGCGCTATTCCTTTGTGGTTCTCTTATGACCTTTATTGTTCCGCGCCGCACCATAATTTTTTATTTTATCGGCTATCAATTATTTTCTTTCTTTTACTACGAGACGAAAACCGCTAGACCTCGCGATTGACAAATTGTAGGGTTTCATGGCTTAGCGTCAAACTTTCCCAATGCGCTCTCTCATTACACCAGAGACCAGACGTGTGACCCAAAAAAGTCCGAGCCTCTTGGGTCCTCCACCCAAAAATAATCCACTTATTTCGGTCTTTGTTTTCATTGGACGCTTTCAAGAGGTGTTATCTCATTGTCTATGCCATTAGCAATGGAGCCATCTTCTGAGGTCTGGTGGGGTCCACTTTACCTTCAGATACGTGTAGCGTACGGTAATGCCCAAACTTTAGTTTGCCCGTGTTGCACAAGTCCTGTTTGCCTTCCCATTTGGTCAACTTTGCTCGACGTCGTATATGGTTGAAAAAGTCTTATCTCTGTTCTTGCTGTGGCGTGAGAGAAATCGGCAAAAAATAATTTGTTTGCTGAGCGCGCATATTTATGTTTATGCTTGGACAATTTATTTATTGGCCAAGTTTTAGGGCGTACTAATTTTCTCGTTTTTCTTCCGTTTTTTTCGCCAAGTCGGTAAAACTTGTTAACACAGAAGCCGCGCCGACGAATAAAATTATTACAAGTTATTTACAGGTTTACCTGATGATTACCACTGACCGACAAAGACTGTGGACTTCGGATAAGTAATTGAAAGCTGACTGACCATTATTGGCCGACCTTCTATTGTATCCCGGTTCTGGCGCCTGGCCTTCTTAACGACCGTCTGATCCCTTGTCCTGCAATTTCTTTCAAGTGGACAGTTTGGACAGTGGAGTACATTCATCATTTGGAACTCACCTTGTCTATGCATCGCGCCTGCCCTGTGGTAAGCTTTAGAACTAATCCTATAATCCACTTTCGTCTACCGTACTGTAAACCAAAAGCTCTCTAAGCGTCATGGGAAACGTCATGCGGGTTTTTTGGTCTAATTTGGACTTAAAAGCTGGCAATACGCTGGCTTTTGATTGAACACAAGAATTTTGAACACAGTTCTGTACTTTTGCGTGGGAAGACAGTTACTGTACGCTTTTGAAAGAGCCTTCGGTCTTTTGTATTATTGTATGGATAATTTTCTCACTTCCCCCTACGCTTTCGCCTGCCTGTGTCCAAATCTAATCTATCTCTTTTAGTCATGACAAGTGGCTGAGAAAATTACCGCGAGCCGAGGATATCGACTTAGCCGATCATGAACCTGTCCACTGCAAGGAGCCTACGATCATCCATGGTAAGCAAGCATAGCGGACTCCTTTGACCATATTGTGGAGGGAAGGTGGAGCGGAAAAGTTTTTCGGTCCTACTCCCGTCAATAGATTAGGAAATGAGAAGCCCCGCATGCGGTCCGCGACATTGAGCCAGACGTCGGCCTGGGGTCAGTTGGGGGTATTTTAAGCACATCCGCACCCACCCCCTCACGTAACCCCACGCACCTGAAATTGAACAATACCCCAAATACACCCCCAAAAAATAAAATCAACATGCCCCACGGCCACGCGTACCCCCCAGTTTATGATTTTCTGCTTACATACCCCCAAACACACCCCCACATTAGCTTCAACGTATGCTGGAAATTCAGGGGGTATGCTGGAGCTGGATAAAAAATTTTTCTGGAGTATGCGGCAACCCTCACTTTTCTGCTCCAGCATAACCCCACTGACAGACCCCGGCACCCTGGAAACCGTGCCGACGTCTGTTTAGCCGTCAGCCGTTTGCTGGACGCGTGGCGCTATAGATAGGACCTCATGGGGTGCCTTTCCAATAATTTGACCCTTGTCCTTATGCTGGTCGGGGTCTGGGGCTCTTTTTTTAGGGTTTTACACCCTCTTTCCTTCCCAGTTGGAGTGTCATTGTTTTGTGGATGGCGCATGCATGTGTAAGCCGCATGTGTGTTTCCCCACCCGTTGTGTAATGCCGCTCTTTATTTCTCGCAACCTTCGGTTTGTGCTGGGCTTGGAAGAATTAGCGGCCAACTTTCACAAATTACGTCCCTGCTTTGGCTGATAGCAATAATTTCGCTGCCGCTAGCTTACCTTCTTTAGTTCAACCATCTTGTAAAGACCGTGCACTGTTGAGGCCTACAGTATCTCTTATTCTACTGGGTAACGCAATGTGTGAAAAGCCGGCCTTACCCCCTTTAAAGCTCCTTCCAAAGCCGCCTTTATTGTACGTACTTCAGGTTGAGTTAGGGTCACTCTTACGCCAGGCTCTGTCTTATCCTAATAATATCCGTCCATGCTTTCCTCTATTTTTCCTCCGCCTTTTCCTTCCTGTGCCTACAGCAAGTCCTGTCTGTCTCCTGTCCTATCCTTTCCTATCGCATTTCCTTTCCTCTTTTTCTATCTTTCCGCGTCCGTCACCTGTGCATGTACACCGCGAACCGACGCGCTCCCGTCTTGTTGTTGACCGTCGTCACATTTCCTTCTGTCTGCTCCTACTGACCGTTGGTCAGTGAACATATAGGAATAGGAACAGAAGACAGCGAAGCCTGTTTTTCTGTTGCCCTCCCTTGTTCCGGACCACACAGAGATCGCTTTTTGCTTGACGGACAGGACGTTATTCCGAAGCAGGACACCAGGCGTGTTTGCCTTACGTCTTTCGGTGAGAGGGTTGAGTGAAAAGAAAGGATATCGTACCCTAGCTGCTCGTGGTAGTGTACGGCGCTTTTTCTTTCGGTTGGTCTTGAGCGAGATTCCTTATTCCTTTTGTTACCTGTACGTGTCGTTTTGGTCCATGCTTGTTTTTGGGACGCGTGGCTTTGTTCAAAGGCTTGCAGATGCAAGGAAAAGTTTGAATTTGGGGTCGCGTGTTTCGGTGAGAAAGCCGTGAGTGAGTGGGGAGTTTTATTGAAGAATTTGGTTCGAATAAAATTTAGTTGTTTCTGTTGCTGCTAGTATGGATTACTGTAGCTTATGTACATAAACGCGATATGTTTGCAATAATAATAATAATTCAGACCGTTCCACTAGTTTTTTCACGCCTCTGATGAGCTTCGAGCTTTCTCTATTCTTTCGTCTTGCTTTGAGCGTGGCTGTATGAACCTACAAGTACGTACGTATGTATGATGCTTCACATCTTTCAGCGAGACATTTTCTGTCTGTACATACGTAGGTTCCAAATCCAGCCAACCCATATTTTTTGAGGCCAAAAGGTCAATTTTCTTTCGCCACTTTTTCCGTTGAACTGCGCTACTGTACGTACGTACAGGCAGACAGCGTACAGTTGTGGTCGTCTTCCACCTAAATTCTAGACGCCAAAAGGTCAGTCGTAAGCCATCAAGATGTGATGATGTGCCATGCCAACCGACTTCCCTGTTGTACATAGGTACTGAACATATGAAGAGTCCATACCGTATGGGCCTTTGATACAAGGTAAGTCTATCGGTCTGTCTGTCTGTACGGTACAGTAGCAGTGCAAGTGAGACTGTTGCTTTCGTTTCCGTCTCAAGCCTCAAACCCGTCCAAAATTGCATACAAAACATGCACACCCCAACCCATATGCCATTTCCCCGTTTTGTGGTTGATTTTATCACGCTGTGAGGAGGCTCGTTTCTCGCTGTGTCCGACTGCAAAAATTCAAACTATCGGCGCCTCAAATTATGTGTCTGTCTTTACGCACGTATGTACATAATGTACGAGCACAGCATAATGAAAATTCGAAGCCTCGCTGCTGTTATGTTATGTACGTATTTTGAGGGTCGTCATCGCGACAGGAAAATACGACAGATGTTCTGCTCGCGCTTGCGTGTGCGTGTGCCTTCGTCATTGTTTCAGGATCGCATGCAAACGCGTTTCTTCCTAGCATTTACGTCGCGCGTCCGAAAAAGCCTCTTATTTTTGCCTCGCTCCTCGCGTGCGCCGGGTATTTTATATCTATAGTTTATCTCACCTTAGTAGCGCAGTTAAGCGCCTCATGTAGGTAGTGTCGCGTTGAGTAGAGTCAAAGGCGATGCAGAAAAAAGTGACGAGAGGGGAGAGGTGCGCAACGCAAACATTCGCAGCATAAGCCTACAGTGCCGGAACCTCGCGTCGATGGTTAGATAAACCATAGCCGCCCTTTCATTGGTGTCATCAGGTGCGATTTTTAAGCCGTGAAGAACCCAAACCAACACGGATGGGAAAGCAAGCGTCGCTATAAAACCGAAGCCTGGAGGAGGTTTATTGGTGGTTGTATAGGTAGAGAGCGGATCTCTTTACCTCCACTCCGTTTATCTTTTACGTCACCTTTCTGTACAGTACAGTAAGTAGGTAACTAATGGGTTACGGTATGTGACAGATGGCTAGCGAAAGTTTTAAAAGACTGTTGACACCCGATCTTTAAATTGCCTGCTTTTTTAACCCTTTGGTGACTGCGCAGCAGGAGGTTTATGAACGGCCGTGAAAAATATCTGGGCACGATTTTTTTACGGCTGGGAGCTCGTGGTGTTTTGGGCCAGATATGTTTTCCGACTGTTGATTGTAAACCTTGTGTGGGGCACTTTGTACCTATGTACGTACCTACATTGTATGCGGCGTTGGCGTGGGGTTAAGCGGGACCTCCTTCCTTTGGCTCAGACTAAACGGTCAGTGAAGCTGCTTGCTGTGGGATTAGCTATTTAGGAGTCTGGAGAGCGAAGAGTAAAGAAGCTGAGAAATGATCTGTGTTTTTGGCTCCCTGCTCTCTGTACCTATTCCTGGTGTCATGTAATCTGATACTCCCAATTTGTGAAGCTTACTTTCTAAGCTATGAAGTGACGAGAGGTTTGTGGGATTTATTCTCTCTCTTTCTTTCCCTATGTTTTGCACTACTTGACCACTGGCTATGGCTACGTCTCTGTACAAGCTCTCACTGGATTTGCGCCTTTGGCTACTCACTTCTTGTTTGGTTTAGCTGCTTAGGCCAGGAATGAAAGCTGTTGCTATCCATCTGAAACTGCCAATTTTTGGGGGTCTTTGGCACCCCACGCCATCAAACTCGAATGGACTCCCGACTCTAGCTTTAAAACACAGGGCGACCGCGCGCTCGCGTCACTTTTTGGGGCTTCTCTGATATCTCTGACCACCTGCACTTTTTCCCCAGGGTCTACATATTACGCTTGCTGCAGTGCATCGCTTGATTTCATTTACATAAAATCTGGGTCGATCTATGGGTGCTTCGGCTCTGTGAATGAGTTTACTTTATGTTTGTGCATACATTTTGTGCTTGCCATGAAGCTATGAGTGAGTGGAGTGGGAATGAATCGCCTAAAATTCAAACATTTCCCCTTCGTTTCTGCGCATACTAAGTCCCAGCGGGGTTAATTATGTCCAGTTTTGATGCCGAAGCTGGCTTGACCATCATCCATCCTCCATCTCTCCTACATATCCGTTAACCCTTAGCCCTGCTTAGTGATTGATGAAGGAAGCTTCACTGACACTGCAACGTACAGTAGCGTGTGTTGAATTTTCCCATGATTGACTCCGATGGCTGCAATTGAGTGATGCGCTGGATGGTGAATTTTCAGATTTGTTCACGCTTGTTGAATCAACATTTTCACTGCTGCGACCCTGCTAATCATCCTCATCATGCGTTTACTGAAACGCGGACTGAATTATTTGCGCTCCAAACGCCGACGCGAGTCGGACGCTGCCTCTCCTACCTCGAGTTCTGCTGATACCCGACCATCCACCTCTTCCGCCACTTATCTGAAGCAGGAATCACCTCGACCCGACGCCAGGAACTGCCATCACCTTAACCCTCACCAGTATTCGCAGCAAGCACCTGTGCTCGTGCAGCGCAACGGAGGTGTGAATTCGGTGTGGGTTAACGAGTCGAGAGGAGACGAAAGTTTAAGTTCTACCGGCGCCACTCTTTCTTCTGGTCCCGAGGGCGATAGAGAGGAGGAAGAAGAGTACGATTCCCAGTCCACGACCACCGACCCCGAGAACTACCTGCAGTTCGAGCGGGAACTGAACTCGCGTCCCTACTTCCTGCCGCGCAGCTCCGCCGATTACCGACTGGACTACGGAGGCGGCGGACATCTGGCAAGAATGTCCACTCTAAAACCATCCAAGTCTCCCGGGCGTCTTCGATCTTCTTCTCCAGGTCAGGAGAAGGAACCGTCGATCATTCTAAGCCCATCCTCCGATCCCACTATGGTACCACCGATGGGTTCCTTTTTGCCTCCCTTCCCCCGTTGTTCCTCCAGGAGCAGTTTGGTGGAGATGGAGGCGAGTCCCTACCGACACCGAAGTCCTGCAGCGAATTCGAACGGAAAACGACCAGCATCAGGCTCTGGAGCTGAAGATGTGGACCAACTGTACGCCAAGGTTCACAAAGAAGCAATGACAACCTTAGTACCCGCCTCACCCTCCACAATTACTACCTCCTCCCCTCATTCTGGGCCGCAAATTCGTCGCGCCAAGCGCGTTTGTTTTCGCTCCAGGGATGACGCCATGTCTCTATCTGCGATCCAGGAAGTCAGCCCTTTGGCCGCCAGCAAGACTGCAGCTGCTGCACATGCAGACGATCAAGAATTAAGAGAGAACCGACCACCCCAGTTGCTCCCCCATCCTCGTCGCTTGTCCGCTCAATTTTTCCCGTCCCTAGATCCACTGCAGCAAGCCCAGACGAGGTCCCAGGCCGCTGCAGCGCCTCCAACTTTAAGCCCCTTCCGAAGACCCAACCAGCTGCTGCAGCCCGTTCGCAGTCCTGCGAAACCACTGCCGAAAACTAACCCCAGATTCACGCTGCCCCGAAGTTTCGGATCCCAGCTGCTGCAGTACCAGCAACAGTTTGCAGCGAGCAGCGATCGAGTGAGCTACTATTCCTCGACGAATGACAGCGATGAAGCTCCAGCGTCGTTCAGTGGAGCGAGCAGCTCTGGCGGGGGAGCAGGTCAGGAAACGCTGACCAGGAGAGCGGGAGCTAGCAGCGCCGGCATGCAGAAAGTGCTGGCGGGACTGAAAAGCTTCGGAATCAAAGGTAGGCTAGTTGAAGCATCATGTTTATGGGTTGAATTTTGCAAGCGGGGGTACTGTACATTGATCGTGATGTTATGTACGTACTTCATGTTTATGGGTTGAGATTTGCAAGTGGGGTACATACAGTACAGTACGTACGTGATCGTGACGTTATGTACTTACGTATACATGGATGGATGGATGGTGTGGCTCGTTTCAGGCGAACTTTATGTGACCATCGTACTCAATCGCGGTTTGATCTCTGTGACGGGTAAGGAAGAGAATTATTTTAGTCTCTTCTTTTTTCTTGTACGTAGAAGCATTTACTGTACTTACTGTGGGCTACTGTACTTACTATACGGTGTACATCGTGTTTACGCACATATTCCGATGCTTTGCGATCGCGAAATTTGCTCTTTTGCTTTTAGTGGATGAAGCAAGAAACCTCACGCCTCCATGCAGCGGCGGTGCAAATTCCTACGTCAGGGTAAGGCGAATAGCTGTGTAAGGCTATAATTCACTTACACGTAAATTGGCTTTCAATTATGTAGTGCCTGAAATATAACTCTCAGCTTCCGCTTCTGACGCTGAAAAAACCTCGCTCTCTCTACGGTCGTTAGCAATAAAAAAGTTTACGTTGGACACCCCTACAATTTTTGCGTCAGCTACGAAGTTGTGCAGATTTTTGTATACCCCAACTGGTTATGTTCCAGACATTACAGGCCCTATCGTCTCGGTTTTCCCATGCACCGCCGACCCTTTTGATCGCTTTATGACACGGTACCAAACAACTCATAACTCTTTTCCATTCTTTGGCCTTTGTTTCCAACCAATCTCTCGCCCATTTTCTGAGACAAAAGAGCCCGAAACTGCGAAATGCCGTGCTTGTCCTACTGTAAACCTCCAAAATTTAGGGATGTAAGAAGAAGCGAGGACACAAAAAGAGAAAAAAATGAAGGAATTGTTTGCTTCCCGAACTTTTTTGTCTTTTACAGGGTGTCCCAGCAATATGTATCGAAATGGGAAAAAATTTCTGCTCATTTATAACAAGAGACATCCCTTATTTTTCGCGGTTTTCAGTACGGCCAACACGTGTCAGAAAGTTTCTCGCCTTCCGGCCATTCTTTTGATGTGCCAGCGTCTCTCATTTATTCGCGGGCCTGCCTCAGCGCACCTGCCATTTATGAATGAGCATTTAAGTGGGGTCGGGGTCTCGGGTCACAGGTGGGGGAGAGAACCCCCGAAAGGAAAATTATTACCGGCTGACTGCATGCACGCGCATGGCACGCAAGACACCCTGTCGAATTTGACAAGGTCAACTTTGAAAAAATTCTATCCTGCGGTTGAGGAGCTTCAAAACTTTGCTATTTGCACTAGGTGGTAGTAGGGGGTAATTTGGGCCACCTCTACCTTTTACTCAGTTAGGGAGGGCGATGGCGAAAAAACCCAACAAATGTAGCCTACCTACTTTTGCATATTATGTTCCAGCATTTTCTCCCTTCGCCCAAATGGAAATACTGTTGGGTTGGGTGGCCCGAATTACCCCGCGCTATCATCCTGTATGTACGTGACGTACATACTGGGTAGCTTTTGGGCCTTAGACATGAGGCTTTTTTAAAGGCTCAGACAGGGATGAGGCATGTTGGGCTAAGGCTTCCCTTTTGACAACCAAAACTGACCCGTTTGAAAGCTCACCCGTTTTGTTCCTATTTGCCGGGTTTGGTACATGGGAACTCCATTTTGATTGTGATCTTTCCGTTGCTTTCTCGTCTTTGTTTCTCTCTCTACCGCCTATCGGGATAATTATTGGTGCGTGTGACGGGAAGCGGAGGTGACAGTTTGGCATGACGCTGATAAAGATCGGGCGAGGGGGAGTGAATTTTGGTCGGAGTTTTTGGCTCGAACCATCTGCCGCAGGACAGGAAAAAGTTCTCGCCAGACGGCACTGGCACTATCTGTTATATGAACTGTAGAAAGCATAAATTTCGCTTGGAATTTTCTTCTAAATAAATTTATTGAAAACTATCTGTTGCATTGGTACTATTGCATTGGTTCGTACGCCGTAGCCTATACTACTAAATTGACCCAAATCACAAAATTTTTGTGGATTTTACGAAACATTATCTATGATCAGAAATTTTTGCTTTTAGCACCCAAAGTTACCAAGAACAGTAGGGGACAGTAGAAACAGGAAAGTGAACCCCAACGATTTGGAAACATCGCCGACTTTCTTTAGAGCGTTTGAAGAAAGCGAAAAGCGAGGCAGGAATGCGCATGTGATGTTGTTTGTTGTTCTCTGTGTTGCAGCTGTCGCTGATGCCAGACGAGGAGAAGAGGACGCAGTGTCGGACGAATCTGGTGCCTCGAGAAAACAACCCGGTTTACAGTCAGACATTCACCATGTAAGGAACTACAACATTTACGTACCCTCAAATCCTGAGAAAATACCTACATCCCTCCTCCGCATAGACACACCGAAAATAAACGGGCGCTGTCTATGCGCCCGTTTATTTTCGGTGTGTCTATGCGGAGGGGGATGTAGGTATTTTCTCAGGATTTAAAGGTACGTAGACGGCATAAAATTGCAGCAGGGTTACTGTAGTGCCGTGTAGGCTTACGTCCGTAAATCCGTAAAGCAAAGCGTATCTAGGAGTACACGGTTGTTTGCGGTGCGCCATGTATGTATGTACTCTTAGATAAGTCGGATATACGGACATACGAATGTCTGGTGAAGGAGGCATAACGGTGATCATGCACAATAATTGCAAGAAGAGAGGGAATTATAGGTGTCATCTAATGAATGGAACGTTCGAAAAGTGACAAAAGTTGGGTCTGGGCCTGGGTTTTTTATTATCCATCTGTTTGGAAAACTTTTTGGTACCAAAATCACTGTCAGATGTCACCAGCTGTTTTTGAACTTGACGAAATTTTCCACAAAACCCAATAATTTTTTGCAGCTTGTTGTGGTGCGTCAAACATAAGCAATACTGTAAATTTTTTCGACATGTACTGTATCATCAAAAATATATAATCCCTGTATAGAGAAGAATGGCCTATGTAGTGAAAAGAAACGAAGCAATCCCTGACTCGTTTTGAAGCCTAAAAATAGGATATCCTATTTTTAGGATATCCTATTTTTAGAATATTTTTATGTCCTATTTATAGAACATAAAATAGGATATCCTAAAAATAAGATATCCTATTTTTAGGCCTCAAAACGAGTCAGGGATTGCTTCGTTTCTTTTCACTACGTAGGCCATTCTTCTCTATACAGGGATTATATGTTTTTGGTATCATGAACATGCGCACCCTTCTTTTTTTAGCGAACTCCTGCCCGAAGACTACAGCAAGCGTCTGCTGATCAGCTGCTGGCATCGCGACATCAACACCCAGAAGAGCTCCCTGCTCGGCTGTATGGCTTTCACCATCAAGCATCTCATGAACAGCGGAAAGGTACACATGTGTGCTGCATACAGTACGTACTTTTGTATGTACATTGCAAATAAATAAATAAATAAATAAATAAATAAATAAATAAATAAAATAGAGCATAAATAAGTAGGCCACCTAAATAAATAAATAAATAAATAAATAAATAAATAAATATATAAAATAGAGCCTACCTGTCTGAATAAATATAGGTAGCCTACCTATAAATAAGTACCTACCTAAATAAATAAATAAATAAATAAATAAATAAATAAATAAATAAATAAATAAATAAAATAACTCCCATAAATAATAAAGTAAACCTACCTAAGAAGGGTAAACAAATTAGTTTGTTCGGTTGTCTTTTCTTCAGGAAGTGGACAGCTGGTACTTTTTGTTGGCGCCCTCTTTCGGTCGACACAAGCATCTGGCAGTGGACAAGGTGAACATGCTCACATACTACCCTTCCATCGACTCCGGCCTGAATCTCAGAGGCTCCTCAGGCGGAACCACCAGCATGACGTCATCTCAGGTACTACTGTAGGCCTTGAACAGGATTTATCAAGAATTCATAAAGGTATCATTGCGGCAGCCAGAGCCAGGGAGTTTAGTGGCCGTGCATTTCCAGTTTCGTGTTGGAAACCAAATTTGAAAATTGAATAAAGGCTCATTCACATAGGAAGGAAATGCGCATCCGTGGCTGTCCATGCTTTCCTGTTCATGTCCATCTATGGCTGTCCATGCTTTTGCATGTATCGCGCCTTTTTCCGTTAGGGTGGCCTACGTAATACACCCTGTATTTTTCCTCCGGCTATACTCCTGAACCCCATGACTGCCATGCTTGCAATGATGACCATTATGAATTTTTGGTACAGTATGATGAGGACGCAGTTCTGAGTGAAGGAAGGGAAAGAACTGGAGAGTTGCTTGCTAGGTTATGTGTCTGTGATACATCGAACTCAAACTGTAGGTACTTATTAGTACGTACTACTTTGTTGACTGACGCACAAAATTTACATGCATATGAGACATATGTAAGTGGGCATAAACACGTGCGTAAGGTTTCGGTTAAAAACAAAAACTTATTATGAATGAAATTATATGTTTTCTAGATTATTTACGAACCCTTCTTGGCATTTACTATTACACAATTTTTTAGGCACAAATCACAAAGGTTGTTTGTTATTTCCGTGTTTTTATCGGATATGCTCTTGTTTTGATCGCACCTGTGTTGCCTTTTTACTGTGCTAGTCAAGGCAGTTTAGGGATAAAAGGTTCTTGGTGAAATTTCTGAGCTATTCGGAACGAAAATACCGTACTTTGTACTTTTACTCTTCATTGTAAAGGGGGAATGCGGACTAATCTAGAAAAATCCCGAAATTTGTTTGTCTCAACTTCAAGCACCAAACTTTCTAACGTTAAAGCAGTTCCACGTAAGGCTTAGAAAATTGAAACTTAATTTTTCTGATTACCGTATCCCTTCTAACTTCCGTTTTACTTCCTGTTTTGTGTATTTTGAAATCGGTACGTGTACTGTAAAAGTGTTGTTTTCGTAGCGTTTGTTTTGAGAAAAATGCTGATTAATTGGCTTCTGCCATGCTAGCATTGAATAAACCTTGTTTGCTTGCTGGCTTATGAATCATGGGAAATAAAAAATCTTTGGGTTCTACTGTAAATTAATGAACCGCAACAGAGATACATTTATTTTGCTGTTTTCTTCTTTCCTGCATTTCATAACATGCTCCATTGCAGCACTCGCTAATTCGCTTCATCTTGTGTAGCGACATTATCATCATCTAATATTCCTAAAGACGTGGTCGCAAATTCTGGGAATACAAGCTGTCTTTCCTAGCACAGTAAAAGGGCCTAATCTCGTGCTGTAGATATGGTTCAAAATTGACATTTCTTGGTACTTACTTTCTCAGGACGAAGTTCTCGGAATATTGCCTTGCCTGTGGTGATTTTGCTCCGACTCTTTTCACATTGAGTGGCGGATTGCCGTCTAAATTTTTCCAATTACTTTTCGCTACTGTTCAGACGGGTACAGTAGAGAAGAGTAACATTCATTCATTCTCGAATTATGCGTTTGTTTTTTAGAAAGCAACAATAACTTCCTTGTTTTTCTGTTACATTAAGTAGCGCTTCCTTTTGGGCTGCATTGAATTAGCACATTCAGGTTACAATTACAGTATTGCATGAGCTGCCACCAAGACAACTGTATACTGTACTTAGTCTTCAACAGCTGCGTACTGTGTACGAATGTATCAAATCAATCTGCATAATTATTGGAGTATCCAACCGCCTGTGCTTTTTTGTTGTGCTGCGCTTCCGGTGGGTCTAATGTAGGGTAGAGTGGGGCAAATCCGCCCATGGGGGAAATCCGCCCACCTACGGCGCTTTTACCCTCTAGGAACAAAGAAGCAGAGGTAGAAGTTCCGGAGCTTCATTTGTCGAGAGCCATAATTTGAATGAGGGTAGAAGCGCCATACGTATGCGGATTTGCCCCATGGGCGGTTTTGCCCCAAGCTACCCTATGTTGTAACTTTTTGCCAATGAAATAATGATCCTTCTCGTTAGAACTTCGCCCTCCCAAACTCCCACTCAAAAGCCAATACTTTTTTGGCTTGCAGGCAACTTGCCGATAAGGACTAAACGCACCGCCCCATACGCCCATGTGTCTTGCCATGGTCGTTTGAGTACTTTATGTACGTATATGTGCTGTTCTGCTTTGTCGTTATGCGTTCTGTGTTGTCGCCCCCTTTGGAATGGAACTTATGTATTCAATAGGCAACCTTGCGGCATTTTTCTTTCTCCTGTTATGCTGTGCTTCTAAGCTGCCTTCTTGTCACATCTTCGCGTCATATGCGTGACGTCTGTAAGCATGTGTACGTTTGTACATGCATGCGATATAAGCTTCAAAATTGATTCTTGAGGAAAACGAAGAGGTTAAAAAAAACTCTTTAAACCCCCATCAATCATCGTGCGGATGTCGCGTCCGCTTTCATAGCGTGACATCCCTCTGACTTCTTTTCATTTCGCACTTTATTGGTGATTATTTTATTACTAGGAAAGGTTGTCTTGAACTTGAACATTTGCCGTACCAAGAATTCATAGGCTAACTCCGGATTCCCGCTCCGGATTTAGCAGGGAGGATTAGTCCGTGCCTATATTGAGCGTAACCCCCGAGTCTAAACCACGCGTGTTTTTTTCAGACGAAATGCCCGACAGCAGGAAACGAAGCGGAAAAGAAAAGGAAAAATCTTCTCTTCTTTTCTTTTTTCCTTTCCGCTTCGTTTCGCTACTGTCGGGCGTTTCGCCTGAAAAAACACGCGTGGTTTCGACTCGGGAGTTACGCTCAATATAGACACGGACTAATCCTCCCTGCTAAATCCGGAGCGGAAACTCTTGGTAATAAGGGGTGTACATTCCCAATGTGATGTCTCTCAATTTTTTCCGCACATTGTCTGCGTGCGTGCGTAGTGCATAATGTATATTATATGTCTGTCTGCTTACGTACGTACTGTACTGTACATTATTTGGCTACATACATACTGTATAATTGTTACGACTAAATCTGAGCGCATGTGTGACCTTTATTTTTGAATGCGTTGCATTTGCGCAGCTTGGCTTGATATGCAGATGTTGCCTATAATGGATTTGACAGCGGATTAGCACGCACGTTTAAAGAATGTGGGTATGTCGCGTAGTTGTACACGCGAACGTGCATTTTCAACATATGTATGTTTCTCCATTTTATTACATGTATAGTGTTCGGCAGCATGTGTCCGTAGCGGGCTGTTCGTCAGAGAAACCCTCTGATGTCAAAAAGCCGAGTATGTTTTAGGTTCAAATAAATACCTCCGGTTGCTTCCGATTTTGTGTTAATTTTTATTTATGAAGTAAGAATACATACATGTACAGGTATGTACAATATAATTATCTTTGTGATGTGACACGTTCTGTTACACGTTCAGTCAAACCCTAAATGGGGTGGGGATCGGACCTACAGTGGTATGTAAATAATTAAATAAATATGTAGATAAATAAACAGGTCTAAATAAATTTCAAAGGTCTAAGCTTACGTAATTTGCGCCCAGCAGGACTACAGAATAATAATTGCCTGTCATGCGCCAAATCTGCGCTTGCCCGCATTTTCGCAGAAAAATACGTGAATCTCACATGTAATTTTCAGGATGCGTGGGTCGAACTGAACTGAAATTTACTTATACACTATCCAAAATCCATTTTGAATAAAATCCTCGGCTTTTATTGCGTCATTAAGGCGCATAAAAACTGGCTACAGTTGTTCAACGTGTTGCCAAAAATGCGCAGGTGTATTATTTACGGCATATTCTGCATTGTTTAGACAGGTTGCGATATCTACAACATACCGGTACATACGTATGTATGTACAGGGTGTTTCATAATATACTCTCCGGATGTTTGTGTCTTTATCTCCACAGCGGAGTGTCATTTTCAAATGCAGTCTTTTGCAATAAGTAGCCAAGGCTTCAACGATTATGCATGCAAAATATCAACTATCTAGGCCAAAAGGAAGCGGCTCAAAACAGCTCAGAAACGCTGACCTCAGAAATTGAGGATTTGCATAATATTGAACCACAATAAAGAGCATATTCTACCATCCAAAAGCTTATACGTTTTCAAATCCTGTTCAATATCTCATGTAAGACACGGAAGAATCAAATCTACTGCGTCATTGTGAAGAAAATTGGAAAAAATCATCCGTGGAGTACTAACTTCGGCCTTAGCCCGGGTTTATCCCCCATAGTGAAAAAAACGTAAAATTTTTGGGTCCGAAAGTTCGAGCTCTCATAACTTCCTCGGTAGAAGGACTACAGGGCTGAACTTTTGCCTGCACAATTGTAGAAGCCTTAGCTACCAAATGTAAAAGAGCGCACTAAAATCGAACGCTCGGTTGATGAATGAGAGGAGCAAACATCCGGAGAGTTTATTATGAAACACCCTATACATACATGTACACACGTATTGTGGCATGCATACAATCGCTACGACCAACCATTCATTTCAGATGGTGCGAACTAACTTCGTATCTCAGGCTTGTCGCAGGCTCGAACTGGGCTAAGTTAGAACATAACTGGGCTAAATTATACAACGGGAGAAAGTTACTTTTTGATCATTACCGTATCCCACTAAACTCAATTTTTTATTCAGTGCGCCTTGTCCTATGTCCGAAAGAATAGTTCATCTCCGCACGTAACCATTTTTTCTGCGTGAAACTTTTGGCTGGCAAAACGTCCCATGCTTTTGCCATGGAAGAAATATTTGGTGGAATAGAAACCGTCGTCTTTTCTCCCTTCGGGGAATTTCATAATCGACGGTCCTTATTCGGGCCTTGACTGATTTATCGCCCAAATTAAGTCGCGCATTTTCCATGTATGTAATGATGCGGCTCGCTTCTTACAATACAAACCTCTCCTCTCTTGCGTTTCCCATGTTGTACATAGCTTCTTCCAAAAGCAGAGAAGAAGGACTGTCATAGAATGAATGAAGAGCCCGCTTATTCCTGCTTGCTGTGGTATGTAGTATTGATGAAGGAAGCTGAAAAGCTGGCTTGTCTGTAATGCTCGGTTTATAGCTCCTCTGGTGAAGCAGGTATCTATGTCGGACACAATAAAGCCCACTTTCAGGGCTTGACTGGTCTGTCTGCATTCTTATCAGTGCTTATTCCTCCATTTCTGTGCTCTTTATCAGTGCTTTGTGTTTGACTCAGTAGTATGCCCGAAAACCGGGAGGTTGTACATCAAGCATTACAGTAGCCGACAAATGGCGGGATGCGCATGGGTACGTACATGTATTACAGCACAGGCAACCGGAAGCTTGAGAAGCCAAACCATGCTTGAAGCTGAAGCTCGCTTATCCATCCATCCAAACCTTCTCTCTCTCTTTTCTGTTCACGGTAGGCGCTTTTAGGCTGATTTCGCCTGCTTCAACAAATCTCCCCATTCTTTCCCTCCCACAACACTGCGCCTGTACTCAAAATTACTGAGAATAGGCAATCCCATAAGTACAGTACTGTATGCACTATCGTGCTGCAAATGCTACATACTGCACTATGGTGGGTTTGGTTTGCTTTGCTTACAGTACTGTACTTTTGTCTTGACACGCACACTCTGCTCTGACTGTGCATACATACATAGTACTAAAAGGTCGAAATACTGTTGTAGGTAGAAATATGAGAAGTGATCGCTGTACGTACGTATGTATGTACATGGGGTGCTCGACTTACGTGTACAAAGAAGTGTACCAATCGGGGGTGTCCAGTACAGTATACGAAATGAAAGTGTACCGATCAATAGGTGTACGACAAAAGCAGTGTACGTAACGGCATGTGTACGAAAGTGTAAGTATACGAAACGTGCGGGTACGAATCGGCAGTATACGAAACGGTGAGTGTACGTAATGCGAGCAGATCATGTACATGTACTGATCTTTCGAAGACAGACACACGGGTGTATGTATGTTGTTGCATCTGTCTACTGTAGGTCTTCGTTTCCGTTCGTGAGCGCCAGTTCATTTTATTATCAGCTGCTAAAGATCAAAGCAGCGGCTTCTCTGACTGAGCTCTTTCCTTGTCTTAGGTTAGATTGTCTTTGCTTTTTCCTTGATGAAGCGTCATTTATTCCCGAGGACACTGCGGTCTCTTCATTTCATTAGGGATTAGGCCGGAATCTGGAATCGTTAATGCCTTAAAAAAATTCTCCCTGTCAATCTTTTTAGCTTGAATTTAGTACGTTAGGGTACTACGGGGCAAAGCTGTATATATACATCAGTCTGTTTCTTGATGAAACATGTCTGGCTGATCTTGATACCAACACTTGCGTTCTGTTACATTGTAGGTGCACGTACAGTACACATAGGTAGGTATTGTAGGTACACACTATAGAGCAGCGAAAAAGGTGACCGAAATTTTGCCCCTGTCCTGTTTTACCCCACATTACCGACCGTAGAGCAGCAAAAAGGTGACCGGAATTTTGCCCCTTGTCTTGCTTTACCCCACAGTACCCTGTCGTCATTCCTATGTGAAATTGGGCCGCAAGAAAGCTCAGTTTTTCGGTGAATCCTTTGGTCTGATAGTATCTCGTATCTCTTATCTTCTGTTATCTGCACTTTCCCTCCAAAAAACAAAGCTGCCGAATCTAGGATTGAGGTGCGTAAAATTTTGTGAGTTTTGGAAAAAACCATTGCACGTGCGTGCAGTACTAGCTATACGTACTAGGTAGGGTACTGTGGGGTAAATCAGACACCTGGGGTAAGGTAATTCAGCAACCATATACGACCGATTGAGACAAGTATACCCATCGATTCCTTGTACTCTCTTCTTTCAAATGAGCAACCATGTTCATCGTTTGCTGAAGCGGTAAGTTCAGACAAGCTTAGGTGTCCGGGTTTACCCCGTGTCCGGGTTTTTTCCACAGTCCCAATGTACAATATGTACACCAAGCAATACCACAGCTGCTGGTTCTCTCTCAGGTGCCTGCAGGGCGCAAACCGCTGCTTTTCTTTGTTTTTCGTGCAATAAAAAAGACTTTGCTGATCGTTCTTCGTTCTTGGCGTGCAAAAACATTGCGATGCGTCCTTTCAACACGTACACATACGTCATAAAGCCCAGAAGCTATGCCATGCGTGCTTTAGAACAATGCATATCGCATTGCCAAGCTGGCTTTCCGTCGACACAGCTGTATCGCTCTGATTTATTTGTTTGAGGATTGAGGTATGTACACGGAGAAGCAATAGCGATACAAATGCTATGCAAGGTATAGGCCTACTGAAGATGAAGTAGTAATTTTGGGATTAAAAATTAATAATATTATTTTTCCGTAGCTAATTTATCAATATAAGCGGTTACCTAGTGTACTGTACATACAATAAACAGTTTGCGTTCGGGTCGTTCTTTCCGATTTCTCTTGAAATAAAAATATCCTGTTTGTATGGGATTTGCTTACATTGAAAACATGACGGCTGCTTGTACGTAATGTAGGCTACATAGTGATGTGAACTGGAACAAATTAGCTTTAGCCACAACAAGATTTCTATTCTTTTCTGGGATACTACGTACCTATAATGCTCCTAAAATTACTCGGTTACAGTATCATTCGTGAGTACGTATGACGTTGTTTTGTTGGACCGAGTTTTTGAGGGCTCGCTTCAAAAAGAAACATCTCAGAGCATATGCCTGCGTACAACATACGTACATTAGTAGTATCTATGCGTATGTAGTAACGTTACATATGTGTATATTGTTTTACGTGTGTTCCAAGCAATTGAAGAGAAAGGTTTATGCTTTTCCCTGCGGGTCCAAAGGTTCTTCTTCATATCATCAAGCTGTTACGTGCATACGTAGGTATGTAGTAAATACTAATGTACGTACATCGGATACGCAATACGCAATACCTACCTACGTACGTAACGGATAGGGTACTGTGGGGTAAACCCAGACATAGGGTAAATTCGGACACCTAAGCTTTTCTGAACTTGCCGCTTCAGCAAATGATGAACATGGTAGCTCATTTGAAAGAGGAGAGTTCAAGGAATCGATTGGTAGAATACTTGACTGAATCGGTCTTATGGTTTCTGAGATATACTAGGTGTCCGGATTTACCCCACGGTACCCTACGTACTAGGATGTAGGTTGGCGATGTGGCTGTGGGTCTTGTGGGGCCAAGCCACTTTAAGGAAAGCGGCAATAGGTAAAAATGATGGATTTCCGAGTGCGAACTTTTTGACTGCTAGTTCATTATCCGCGTTAGCACCATACGACGGTCTATTTGTTTTATGAAATTACCTCGCTACCGTCGAAGTGATTCTTTTTCGCCGCTTTGGCGAGTTTTTGGAAGATTTCCGGCGCACGATCGAGACTTTTTTATTATTTCTTTCGGTGAACGAACACCCAGCAGACAATACGAAGAAGAAAAAGGAAAAATATAGAGGTGTGGTTGGTGAAGTACAGTGTATGTACGTACTGTAGTTTTCAAAAAAAATAATTGAATTAACATGTCTAGTAGACAAAAAGTTTTCATGTATTTTTAAGCAAATTTTGCTCGCTTTGATGATGTGGTTATTTTATTTTGAATAAGCCTACTGCATGTACCTACACTACAGTAGGTACCTTTTATGTACGTACAAGATTCGATACTTTATATGAAGTTTGATTACGCCAGTATAGTGAACTTGACGCTGGCTGGAGGGACACTGTGTGCGTGCGGTGACATTAGTGACATGATTTGCGCGCGTCGTGTGTTTGAAATGGTTATGACGTGACTACGTGAACGTGAAAGGCGAACGTGAGTACGTATTTTGGAGTTTCGCCTTTGTCTTGGAGCTACGATTAGCTTGGAGAATGTTGTTTGAATTTTGAAAGACTTGGAGAAAGACTTGGAGGCGAAGGTTGGTGCAATGGAGGAGGGAGACAAACGCACCACTTCCACTGGAAGACCAGCCGGTACAGTACCGCTCACATACACACCATCTACAGTTCCGCTCACTTCTTCCATTCAGTGCACATCGACAGGAGAGATGGCAGGTATCGAGTTGAGCGCAAGTGTGTCTGATGAGCTTGCAAAGGCAGTCATGGCACATTTGTCTGTTATCAAGAATCCGGCAGCCCAGAAGATTTCACTTGTGAAGCAGGTCCTATCCCATGACCCAGATTTTAAGCTAGAGCATCTGATCCCCATGCGCCCGGGAGTGAAGCCGTCAGTTCGTCTCTTCCAGTCTGGTGATGTGGAGCTGAGGCAGGAAGGTGGCCAAGAATTTGGGCGAAATTTTCACTCGCTTTTCGCAGCATTGGAGAATTACTTTACCATCTTGCATGAGGGAAAGAAGTTGCAGAGGGAGGAAGTGGATGATTTCTTGGAGATGGTGCGTGTACTGCATCATGATTCTGGTGTGCAGGTGCCTTCTCTTCACTTGCTGTTCCTCCAACACAGAGCAGAGCGAATTCGATCCGGCGATTTCCACTATTCCCAAGTGTCTCCTCTGTTGATCCACCATGCAACCCATGCCAAGCATCAGCCGGTGGATCGTCGCCAGCAAACGCAGAACCGTGATCAGCGCTTCAGTTCCAGCAACATGGGTTTCTTGAAGAGTGAGAGGAAATGCTTCCGCTGTGACCAGCCTGGGCATTTGGTACGTTCCTGCCCACTACCCCCAGCAAAGCCCTTTTCAGCAGGCCCCAGCAAGGGGGGGCAGTCAGCTGGCCAGTAACCCTAATACCTCCCTTGCGCAGAAGCAGTTATGTGTAACTGGTGCTGCTGCACCAATGGGTCCCTTGGATTCAACTGCACAGTTTCGTTCTAGTCAGGTTACACTCCATTCTGCCCCAGCAGCTCCATCACTCACACCGACAGTGCATGCCCCTTCCACAAATAATCCAATGTTTCGCCGGGATGCATTGGATGGGACAGTTCTTTCAGTTACACATCCATTGAACCTCACTGCATTTGAGAAAGCTTTGGAAGGATGGCCAGATCAAGCAGCAGCGACATTCATCTTGCGTTCGATCAGAGAGGGTGCTGATATTGGAACGGGAGTGGCTGCTCCCAGTGCAGTTCCAGCACAGTGTTCCAATGCAATATCAGCTAAGAGAGACACAGTTCGACTGCAAACAGTGGTGATGGCTGATGTCGCAGCTGGCTCCAAGTTGGGACCATTTGGAGAACCACCATTGGCCAATTTTGTTTGCTCACCCCTAGCAGTTATCCCAAAGAAGCCTGCAGCACCTGGTCTACCCGAAAGAGTCCGTGTCATTCACAACCTGTCAGCGCCAGCAGGTGGCTCCATCAATGAGCTCATCCCAGATGAAGCAGCATCAGTGGAGTACAAGAAGTTTGATACAGCAGTGGACATGGTGCGTGCATGTGGCAAGGGTGCATACATGGCAAAGATCGACTTCCGTGATGCTTACAAGCACATCATTGTCCAGCCAGACCAGTGGCATCTCCTGGGCCTGCACATTGATGTGCCACTTGGCCGAGAATATTACTTTGATGCGACGCTTCCTTTTGGGCTACGTAGTTCATGCGCGATTTTTCAAGCTTTTTCAAATATTTTTCGAGACATTTGTAAGGCGCGCGGGGTGAAGTACATGTACAACTACTTGGATGACTTCTTCCTGGTCAGTCAGACCAAAGAGGGCTGCGAACAAGCCCTGGAAGTCGCAAAAAGAACTGCATCTGAACTGGGATTTTGTCTGCAAGATGAGAAACAGGAGGGGCCAACTACTTGCCTTACACTGCTTGGCATTGAAATCGACTCCATGGAGCAACAACTTCGCATTGATGCAAAGCGCTTGTCAGACACGCTGGAGATGTTAGAGGAGTGGGCGAAGCGCGGCTCTGCATCAATTCGTGAGATCTACTCTGTGCTGGGAAAGTTACACTTCATCTGTCTGGTTTGCCAACCTGGTCGAGCCTTTCTGCGCAGGATGATCGACTTGACCAAGGATCGGTCTGACTATGATTCAGTGGTCACCTTGGATGTGGGATTCCAGGAGGACATCCGTTGGTGGAGACTGTTCTTACCTCAGTGGAACGGAACATCCATCATCCCAGAGCGAAACTGGACAGTGGATGCAGACCTGTGCTTGTTCACTGATGCCTCAACAGCTGCATGTGGTGCATTCTATGAGGGTCAGTGGTTGTACGCCCCCTTCGAAGGTTGGTTCTACAAGCAGTCAATCCCCTTCAAAGAACTATTCGCTGTGGTGGTAGCTGTGGCCACATGGGGGAGCAACTGGAAGGGAAAGAAGATCAAGTTCCATGTGGATTCCATGACAGCTGTGAATGTGCTGGGCTCTTACCGCTCTCGTTCACCAGCGATGGCAGCGCTCCTGCGTCTTCTTTTCTTCTTGTGTGCATCCTTCGACTGCCAGGTGGCAGCGTTCCACATTGATGGTGTACGTAATGAGGTGGCTGATGCAATTAGCCGATCTCAATGGGACCGCCTGTTCTCGCTTGTCCCTGCTGCCTCTCCTACCCCCACCCCCATTCCAGCAGTATTTGAGTCAGTGTTTTTTAGCGAGCTTGCATCAAGGCCATCTCAGCTCAATCGTGGAAATGCTGGTGTTCAACTCCCTGTCAGCATCAACCAAGAGCGCTTACCAGTCCACTTGGCTCAAGTACAAGAAGCTCGCAGCACAGACAGCAGCAGCCACACACGTCTCAGGCATGCAAAAGACCGCTATGGTCAAGCTGACCACAGTAGAGTTGCGTACTCTAGCAGCGGCTATCGAAGGTTTCGATCGACCAATGGCAGTAGGCATTCAGCGAAAGCTGCCTATCACCACCGACATTTTGGCGCGGCTCAAGCAGGGGGGGATTCCAGAGCGTCTCAGCGAGATGGTGGTTTGGGCGGTAGTCGTGGTCGGAGTGAATGGGTTGCTGCGGCTGGGCGAACTGGTGCCCAAGGCGGAAAAGGCATTCGAGCCACGCCGGCACCCAACACTCAAGGATATTATATTCGGGGAGGGAATCGCGGGGTTGCGCCTGAAGGTGACCAAAACCGACCAAGCGGGCAAAATATGCCCTACAGTTACGCTGAAGTCTGTATGCGGAATATCGGCCCCTTGCCCCGTGTGTCTGCTAAAGCAGGTGGCGTGCTCACAACGCCAGGGGGGTATTCCAGCAGAGGGCCCACTGTTCCGGCGCAACAACGGCAAGATTCTCGTGCGGTAGACAGTTGTCAGCCAGTTGAAGCAGTGGTTGGCCGAGCTGGCAGGACGACTGGCGACTGTGGCCTCACCATCTTACAGCGTCCAGGTTGCGAGCACCTCCGATGGGACTACAGGTTGAAGCAGTGGCAGCGCGTGTGCTAGGTCAAGACATGTTGGTTTGGGCGCGTTTGACCTTGTTGTTTTGCATACTGTGTGTATGTGTATGTCATTGGCATAGTAAAATCTTACCGCTCCAGTGGCTAGTCATTATACAGGTTTAATGGCTACGCACATTAAGCCAGTATAGTGAACTTGACGCTGGCTGGAGGGACACTGTGTGCGTGCGGTGACATTAGTGACATGATTTGCGCGCGTCGTGTGTTTGAAATGGTTATGACGTGACTACGTGAACGTGAAAGGCGAACGTGAGTACGTATTTTGGAGTTTCGCCTTTGTCTTGGAGCTACGATTAGCTTGGAGAATGTTGTTTGAATTTTGAACCCACCCACCCACACCTAATTTGTGTAATATTGTGTATGTTATGTGTATGTAGGTATGTGTGTTGTATCGTGTATACATATTGTACTGTGTTTCCTTGGACTTTGTGTTGGCGCGTTTGACCTTGTTGTTTTGCATACTGTGTGTATGTGTATGTCGTTGGCATAGTAAAATCTTACCGCTCCAGTGGCTAGTCATTATACAGGTTTAATGGCTACGCACATTAAAGGAATATAAATTTTCTATTTAGCGTCCTTTAACGCCGGAACTTGGGGTTGGGCTGTAGTCGGCTGTCGCCTTTGATTTCCTGACTCAAACTTGATTTTGCTAAATTGCAAAAACAAAAATTGTCTTCAAGGGGTTCTCGTTCGACATTAGGTGGAAAGGGCTTGGCCTAATTTTCTCATTTGCGCCGCCGACTTTTGAAGTCATGTCTATAACCTAATTATTGTATGATTTTGTACCGGTTTGTGGTTATGTATGCAGTACGCGTGTACACGTACGGTTTAACTGCATACGGTTTAAAACTGCATACTTTGTTTGCGCCATTGTGAAAATCCATGTCAGAAAATGAATAGGGCTGATAATTGCGTTCGCATGTTGAGATCTGAAGACTGATTGCGCTTATTGTGCGTATTTTTTACATTCATTTTTATACCTGTTGTTTCTTGTAGCATTACTCACGCTATTTTGTTACTTTCATGTGAACCGCTAATGACAGCTACGTACCTAGAGACTACGTACCTACTGTAGTATAATACTGTGGTTGTGGCCTGTGCCCTTTGTGGATGCCTTGCGTACGTGCAGAAGTGCAGTACACAATTTTTACCGTAATTTTTCCTTTTGTCAGTGAAATCCGAAAACTATTGTACTGTCTAGTATTTTTATTTATGAATGTTTCGTTATCAGTCTGTTTGTTCCCAACCATTTCCAAGGGAAAATCGCCTCTTTTTACGTCCGGTTTTTTTCCGCAATTTTGTGTTTGCAATAAAGCTGGGTGCCGTATCAGCTCGGCTGGTTGTATAATACTGTACATTACGTATGGTATTGTTTCTGCCTTCTTTTTGAGCCGTTTGAAAAGCGATGAAAATGGGCGCGGACGATATGAAACGATGCCATGCCCGAAGACATCGTAGCGCCATTTCATCTCGGGCACGGGGTCTTATAGACGGCACCCGTGGGAAGCATAGAAAGGCCGGCTACAGACCGCATGTGTACTCTTCCCTTTTGTAACGAGAGCAATAACAGAAAAACAGCTTTTGCCTCTTGCTGCTTGCTTATGCTTGTTTTGAAGTCCGATGTACCCGAAGCCAAATCGTAATCATATGTATACATTTTATGTAGGTTAGGTAGATACATACCGTAACGTGTGACGCTCTAAGCTGAGCTGTAAGTAGTCCAATACGTTAGAATGGTACGCGAGCTCCATTCATGCTATAATAAGGTACTGTGGGGTAAGCCCGGACACGGGGAAAACCCGGACACCTAAGCTCTTCTGAACTTGCCGCTTCAGCAAATGATGAACATGGTACAACTCGTTTGAAAGAGGAGAGTTCAAGGAATCGATTGGTAGAATAACTTGTCTCAATCGGTCGTATGGTTGCTGCGGTATACTAGGTGTCCGGGTTTATCCCCGTGTCCGGGTTTACCCCATGGTACCCTACATACATACTGTACGATATGTACCTACGTCGTGATCCTGACCATAGGTTTTTCAAAGGCAGCGTTGCCTTTTTAAAAATTAGATTAAATAAATTTTCAGTTCTGCATGACTTGATTTGATACCACCATGGAAGGAACAGCGGAACACAATGGGTGTGGCGTGGCCTTCGATTGCGAAGGCAGAATTGGACCGCTTTTTCTAAAGTTACGTGTACTGCTTGTGGTTTTGTGTGAAATACTGTATGCTGGCAGGCAGTAATGCTATAGGGTAGGTCGAATCGCCGAATATGCAACATGCTTTTTTTTGGGAAAAGGAGGCGCGATTTAATTTTCAAGCTTTACGACCGTCTTTCTCTGAATTGACTTTTGGCAAACATGACAGCTATATAGCAAGCAGAAGGACATTGTCCCAAGAGTGCAGTTGTTTCATAAGTATACGTATTTCTTGCAGCTGGTTCCATTTTTTTCTGTTGTTTCAGGAAATTGCTGGCATTTCGATTCGCAAAGTCCGTGAAAAGAAACGAGCGAAGCGGGTCTTCGGCTCGCCAGGCAACAACAAACCGTCTCCCAAAAATTCGCTGGACCACTTGCCCTCCGATCGAAGTCATTCCCATCCGACCAGCACCCCTTCCGATCGCAGTCAGCCGCTGCGTCCAATCGCTACCGGCTCCAACCGAAGTCACCCCCATCCGAGCCGTATTCCCTCTGATCGAGGTCAACCCCATTCGGGTGGTATCCCTTCTGATCGAAGTCATTCCGATCGGAGACACCTGCATCCGAGCGGCTCGCCGACCACCTGGACCACTGACTCTTCTGCCACGTCGTATTCCCAGTATTCAGCAGGCATGTCCAGCACGACGACCAATACCACGACCGGCGCCAGTGCAAGCGCGCCATCCAGTGCCAGTTCGTCCAGTGTCGGCGGCTTTTTCCAACAATTTCGCCCCTTTTCACCGCTGAAAAAGGTCGCGTCTGCAAAGGACCACAGGAAACTCGAACTTCTGAGCGCAGGAGGAGGAGCAGGAGGAGGAAAACCAAATCGGAAAATTAGCGCGCCGCCTCCCCGTCTGCATCCGCACGTACTGCTGCCAGAGGAGGCTGAACGGATGGCGGACGGCGGTGGCCGAGTGGTGACGTTTCGCGTCAACTCCGCGAGTTCGAGTCCCGGCGCGAACGGAGAACGAGAGCCGGCGTCCGTGGACTCGGATCCCGCGTCCTTCGCCGCCGTGGGATCGACGGGTGAAGGAGGAGGAGGCGAGGGGTTAAGAAGGGTCCGGAGCTACTCGGGAGGCAGTTTGTCGGATAAGGTGAGGGGAAACTATGTATAACTCTTCTCAATACAAATTAGTATGGAATGCTATGGGGTACCGTGGGGTAAACCTGGCCACCTAAGCTCGTTTGAACGTGCTGGTTAGGCAAATGATAAACTGAATACCGTAGTTCATTTGAAAGAGGAGAGATCAAGGAATGATTGATATGACATTATGTCTCAATTGGTCCATTGGTTGCTGAGATATGGAGCCCTGAAACTAGGTGGCCGGATTTTTCATGGCCGGGTTTACCGCACCACAATACCCTATAATAAGTAAGTATAATAACGCGCCGAAGCCAGGAAGTACGTAACGTAGGTAAATTCTGATTTCACACTATAAACTGATACTGGAACGGAACAGAGCTCAACCCAGTCCCCTTGCTTGCTGTTCGTACTGTACACGCTGTACGTCCTGTACGAGTATGCTACGACGCAATTTCCAACTCGAGCTACCGTGCGCACGTACATACCTACATACATTCGTATACATACATACATTAGGGTACATAGCAGTACAGAAGTAAGCGAGGGCGACTTGGCAAAAACTTTCAAATAACAACATCAGATAGCCTACATACATATACATACATACGTACTGTACGATCACATGTTATGTTGTCATATATATATTAGTCCACGCTGCACTGCGCAAATCAGCCGTCTATTTCATTTGCGCCGCAATTTGGAACCCTTCCCAAAGAGCGCTGGTAAAAAAAACATTTTGCCACGTTCCTTTTGCTTGCCAAATGCCCCATCAACCAGTAGTGTGCGATTATAGATCGTACGTATGATAGTGTTGACATTGGCACGTGCAAATCTAGCTTGAAAACTCAGTTCAGTACGCGATTTGACAAGCCTTCTGGGCTATGAGACTACATGCACAATGAGGCTTTTAGACCGTCATCTGGATTTGAAGAGACGGCACTGCCGGCTTTTCCGCCCCCTAATTCCATCAGGACACGAGCAAAATATAGCAGAGTATCACCAATACAGTACGTATGCGTGCACGACATGGCAGATAGGACGGCTAAAATTAGCCCGAGCAACTACTAAGAAAAGATGTAGCTGAGCTAGCTACTGTAATGACTCGTGTATAACCCTTCGCGTATAACCCCCAAATTGGCGACTAACGTCAATTGCACATCTGCCACGCCATGGAAGCGTAACCTGTTAATTATGACGGACTAAGAAAAGAATGTGATTTCCCCTGAATTTTGCCACCCAACAAGCTCCAGATGTGCTTGAAAAAGTACAAATGGTACATAAACCCCCCAAATGGGCCACTAATTTTTTGACACCCCATGGGGTTATACATGAATCATTACAGTACTAGTATTTTTTTGGCTTGTTTGACAGACTGAGCCTAAATCTTTCATCTTTCTTGCTGTTACTTCTCCATTTGCTAGTATGTAGTTGCTCTACTGAACTCTTTGCTGAACGTATACTTATTTTTTAGGCGGAGAGAGGCACACAGAACGAGGCGGATGTTGGCATGAAAAAGAAGCTGAGCTTGTAAGTGAGCAGACATACAGATCTTTACTGAGCCAGAGTTTTGTATGGTATTTTGCTGATTACATACAGCAGGCCTGCTGAGTGAGTAGTATACTGAATTGACTTAATTTTGAATATTAGCACGCAACAGTGGCTTGTTTCTGTCCTTCTTGTCTTCAGAGGCCCGCTAAAGAAGTTCAGTTTTCTCAAGCGTCGCGGCCCGGGCGGAACTGACAATCTCGGGATGACGGGTGATTCGGGAACCACGGGGAAGCCGTCGCGCTCCGAAATCGAGAAATGGGCTCAATCCTTCGAATATTTGCTCAATAACAAACGTAAGCTATCTATAGTACATAAATACCTAAATAAATAAATATGTAGGGCAACCGAAATAATAAGTAAATAAATAAATAAATAAATAAAGTAGGGTTATGGGCTAAACCGCTCCGAAATCGAGTAATGGGCTCAATCTTTCGAATATTTGCTCAATAACAAACGTAAGCTATGTATCTACTGTAGCCTACATATAAATAAATACCTAAATAACAAAGAACATAAAGAACTTGAATAAATAAATAAATATGAAGGGCAACCGAAATAATAAGTAAATAAAGTAGGGTCATGGGGTAAACCCGACCGGTTGTTGGTCGGTGGGGTAAATCTGGCCACCCACGTTGAAAGAACGTCCTTCAGTACTTAGGAGCCGCCGAGTTTACGCAACAGTATGTACGCTAAATAAATAAATAAATAAATAAATAAATAAATAAATAAATAAAATAATAAATATGGTGTTGCAGACGGTCTTCAACTATTCCGTCTTTTCCTGCAACGGGAGTTCAGCGAGGAGAACATAGACTTCTGGATTGCATGCGAGGAATACCGGAAAATGAAGGACGGAAAGCGCATGCCTACACGGGCCAGAGAGATTTATGCAGAGTTTGTCCAGGTTCAAGCACCAAAAGAGGTGAGGAAAACTACCGCAGCAGAGAGAACAGAATCTTGGCGATATACTTTTAGGGATGGGTTAACACATACCGCACCAAGTTGTCATTGTTGTCAAGAAGTTGCTCAACTGTTGTCGGTTTGTTGTCCGTTTGTTGACAACAAAAATAGTGGGGATTGTCGGTGTGTTGTCGGTTTGTTGACGAAATGACAACCGAAAATCCCCATATTTTTGTTTCCAACAAACAGACAACAAACACAAACAGACAACAGTTGAGTTACCTGTTGACAGCAAGGACGCCTTGGTGCGGTATGTGTTAAGCAAAATATTTACTCATATACATATACGTAGGCCTTCCTGTTTCTCTATTCGAACTAGATAGGTATCACTTTCGTAAATTGATAATAAGTTTAAAACTTAGATATCACTATTTTATTTAGTGACCTAATTGGTGTTCTTTCAGGTGAACCTTGACTCTTCCACTCGACAAACGACAGAGGAGAAGGTCGAGCAGATCAGCAGTTCTCCTTCGCCACCGCCAGAGGCGCTGTCGTCGATTTTCGAGCACGCCCAACATCGCATCATCGGCCTGATGGAAAGGGACAGTTATTCCAGATTTCTCAAATCTGATCTGTATCTCGATTTAGTAGGCAGCTGCGGTGGACGCAAACAATAGGTTTTTTTGAATGAAGAAAGTCTTCTTGATTTTAGCTCTATTTCGAGTGGCGCATTATCGGTTTGGTGTTCAGGATCTGTACGTACGTACTGCGTACGGTCGTGTAGGTGTGCGAATTTGTTCATTCTCTCTGGATTGATATTATGTAATATTGATATGTGCGTGCGGTTCTTGAAAGCAACCAGAAATATTTATGCTCATGACACCTAGTATACACCGTGCGTAAGACGTACAGTAGATTACTGTATTTTTTGTGTTTGTGTCCCGTATCAAATTAAGCGATTGATGGGCAATCATATTGCAGATGAAAGCGTGTAAATGCACAGAGATGTGGTTTACATACATACTTCCTACTGTCCAGAGTTTTTTATTATAGCAGTGAATCGCCTGCCATGCTGCAGCCTTGTACATTATGTATTCTTGGTATTATCAACTTGTACGTATATGTTGAATACAATAAAATCCGTTAAGGTAAGAGTTAGACGTGCCTTGCATTGAAAAGATTACGCACCTACTGCTTCAACGCACTTGCCACAAACAAAAGGTTTTAACAAAGTTATATTTTATTTTTATTAAAAAATGATCAGAAGTTGAAGAAAACACGACAATCTCATCATGTGTCATGCAAGTACATGCAGTAAGTGTACGTACATACGTGTAGGTATTCGTGTATTATGCATCTTCATTCTTTACATTGGTGCCATGCCATATCTATCAAGGCGCGTTCACCAGACGGACGTACGTCCGTACGTCCGACGTATCTACATACATAAATCGTGTACTCCTAAATACGTCGGACGATCTAGGAGTACATGGTTCATGTATGTAGATACGTCGGACGTACGGACGTACGTCCGTCTGGTGAACGCGCCATCATTCATTCCTTTGAATATGATATCTTATCGTAGCCATAGAAACAAAACCATTTCATCCTCAAAGTTACGGTATCACAAACATCTTCCAATAGACAATTCGGGCCTTCCATAACAACCGTAGCGTAGGATGGATAGTACACAAGGTACACAACAAGCACCAAAATTAGCCCTAAATAATTCACTTGGTATAACATCAATGATACAATTATACACAAATACCGAATGTGGTCACAATAGCGGCACGTACATGTTTCCCTCAAAAACTAAACCTGCATCACTGGCACCCCTTTGTCACGATGGGGTATCCTTTCTACAGGTGGCGACCCATCTGTGTTTGAAAATGCAAATTGCATAAAAAGCTTCGACAAAATGTCGGCAATATCCCTGTGGGTCACTTTCCTAATTCAGAGCGCGGCTATCTTCTTGGTGTTCCCAAGCATCTCGTTAGCATCGGCCCCCGTGGACTATGAAGCACATTGCGCTGGCACGGTTGGCCTGGGGCGTTATTCCTGGAGTCAGCGAAGCTGTCTCGAGGTTCTGGGCTTGGCCACTCCCGTGGATCAGGATACCGCGTTTACGAACTGCGCGGGTCGCAAAGCGATGGATGCTGGCGCATTTCCAAAGTCGAGACTACTGCACATCTACGACCAGACGACCTATAATTTGGTCTGGACTTTTCTGGGCGTGGGTCCGCCTGTTCCGAGGCATTGGGTCGGTGCCAAGCGGGGTGTGACCGGCGCCGTATACGTGCCGTGGGAATGGATGTGGTACGACGACCCAGGCACCCCCACCTTTATCAGTCTGCAGGAGTGCGCGCAGCCTGCGACGGGAATTGTGGACGCGGGTGTACAGTGTCTGGCGGTGGAACAAACGGAGACCTACGGAGCCCGCTCGGCTTGCGGTGACCCCCTGCCGTACATCTGTGAACTGCTGTATGAGGAAGTGGACCCTACGCAAAGTATGCACGTACATACTGCATGTGTAAAGTTCGTACTGTGTACGTATGCTGTAATGTACATACTAGTACTATACTGTATACGTAGTACATTGGTACGTGTAGGTACAGTACAGGAATTGGTAAGTTTTAAAGGCAAGGGGTTCCCTGACACCGACTTTCGATTTTTGAGTTCAAACCAATTTTATCATAAACTACAGGGTGTATCAGAATTTACTCGCCGGATGTTTGTGCTTATATCTCCCCACCGGAGTGTCACATTCGAATGCGGTTTTTTGCGTTGGATAGCCAAGGCTTCAACGTTGACGCAGCCAAAATTTTAGCTTCCTAGGTCGCAATGTCATGGCGCTGTAAGCGGTTAAAGTTGCGGCGCCTTTTTTTGGCGCAAAACGGAGGCAGTGCACTGAGGCGGGGCAACGGAATTGCATTTTCGCTTTTTTCTCGCTCTTTCAAGTCTGTTCACCATTTCACGCTAACTTTTATGCATTTTTGAGCAGTCTTGTCGAAGATAGACTTCAGTTTGATCGCTATGGCATCAGCGTCCCAAGGAAAAAGCTTGGATGCCCGAATTTTGGCTGTAACACTGTTTGCTAAGTTCAATCTGCAAGAGAAGTGGCATGGAGATGGAAAACTCTACCGAAACTTGTGCTCCAGATAAAAACTGGGGAGGGGAATACTGCGGAAGGAAAACTAAGGAGAGAACTGGGTTAGGTAAACTGGGGAGAGAAAAACCGGAGCCGATCTGTACCTGGCCGCCTGCAAAAATGTGAAAATTGACGCTTTGCAAATCGAGCTGTTTGAGCCGCTTCCTGTTGGCCTAGAAAAAGCTGAAATTTTGGCTGCGTCAACGTTGAAAACCGCATTCGAATGTGACACTCCGGTGGGGAGATATAAGCACAAACATCCGGCGAGTAAATTCTGATACACCCTGTATATTTTTATTCGAGTCTTTTGCAAAAACCGCTTTTCAAAATTCCTATCCACTCGCGAGTTATTCGATGGATAAAAATCGATAAATTTTAGTACTGAAGACGGATTTTGGAACCGGTACAGTAGCTTACACTACCGTACTGGTTCCGGAGGTCCGCTTCAATACTAAAATTGACCGATTTTTATCATCGAATAACTCGGGAACGGATAGAAATTTTGAAAAGCGCAGTTTTTTTGCAAGACTCGAATAAAAATATAGTTTTAAAAATTGGTTTGAACTCAAAATTCAAAAGTAGGTGTTAGGAGACCCCTTGCCTTTAACCACGCGCTCTTGTGATAATGCAGGCCCTCAATCATCGTGCGCTGCGATGGCGGAAGGCGTGTTCAGCACTGCTTCCAGCACATGCATCGAGGTGGGTCACTTCGGCAATGAAAAAATGACTTGGGACGACGCCGACGCTCATTGCGCCATGGCCGCGCCACCTGGATACAAAGGTAAGAACCTATACAGTACATTTATGCACAGTACCGTATAGCCAAGACGTTATTTTAGCCTACCAACGGTATTTTACAAGAAAATGCCTGCCAAAGTGGGTAGACTTTCACAAATGCTCATGTTCGCATCGTCAATGTCGAACTCTGACCCTGCATACCAGTATGAAATCTCCACACAGAGCCGTATTTACCTGTGCATAGCCCCATGGGGCTATGCAAAAATTGAGAGGTCCTATATGGGGCTATTCATAGGGGGGGGGGGCTATGCATAGGGGGGGGCTATGCATGGGACATATTTTATGATTTTTAGAGGCGCGTAGAGGCATATTTTTTAGGTCAAAAGCACGTGATTTAGGGCATAATTGAGGGCAAAACAGTGTTATTCTAGTACAATACACCCCCAAGCAGGCTTATAGGCATCTTAGCTTTGTGTGGTAGTGGCTATGGGTAGCTTATGACCAGCTTATAGGCAGCTTCAGGTACTGTACAGTACATATGGGGCTATGCATCGGGGGGGGGGGGGGGGGGGGCTATGCATGGGTCATTTTTTATGTTTTGCCAATATGGGGCTATGCATAGGGGGGGGCTATGCATAGGGGGGGGGCTATGCACAGGTAAATACGGTATAGCCTTCATCGGTCCATCCATTCTACTGTACCGTACCCACATTGTTCTGGCACAGTTGTCAATTACCTTACCCCTACGCCTGCGCACCCAATTTGCCACCCATCGACTAATGAATGACTACTGTAAAATGACGACATTCGTCGTCAATTTTCAATAATTCTCATGGCAACAGAACCATTTTCAACGCCTATCAAAAGCAATTGCATGCAACCATATCCGTCTACCGTAGTACAATATAGGGTACAATATCTCAAAGAAGCTGCTTTGTAGGTTTCTTTGAGGCATCAATTCACAAGAGGCACCTTTTGTCCTCTAGACTTGCAAGATAATTGCATGATTACATGCATGCATACATGATAATTGCATGCAAATTGCAATTGCAAGCACGCCCAATATTTTTGCATGCAACAGGATAACTTTCAAAGTTCATTTCTGCAAACATGAGTTGAGCCTGCACAGGCAGTGTTGCAGCCAAAAACCACGATATGGCTAAAGCCATGTTTCTGCTGCATCTGTTGCTACAGGGTGCGGCTATCTTTCGTGTGGTATTGGCTAACAATGACGAAAGCCACTGCAGTGGAATGAGTGGCACCTATTCTCCGAGCCAACGTAGTTGCATTATGGCATTTGGAGGAGGCGGCAAAACCATGGATGATGCCCTTGCTTACTGCGCGAACGAAGATCCCGGTTACCCTGTCTCATACGCCCCTGCCAGATGGCTAAAAGGTCGTCTACTGCACATTTACGATCAGGTCACCTTTTTCAAGGTGTTTGGCATGCTCCCACCAGCCACCGACCCCGCTACGAGATACTGGGTCGGTGCCAAAAGGTCCAGCACCACAGCTGGCTGGGATCCTTGGGAGTGGAATTGGTACAACAACGTTTTGGACCCCACTCTGATATCCCTGGGTCAATACTGGCCCCCTCCCATAGCCTCAGCTGACGCTGGCAAGACGTGCTTGTCTGTGGAACAGATGGCTACCTATGGAGCGGTCCAGGACTGTACTGATCTACTGGGATACATCTGCGAGCTGCAGTATGAGCTGGTGGACCCGCTGGAAAGTAAATTGTAGGCATGAGGTCAAAATTGAAAAGAGCTTCAAATCGGTAGAAAAGAATAAGGTCTTTTATTCCAAGTTTCTCCCTCTCCAGATGATCCCAATGTGACTTGCACTGCAATCGGGGGTACGTTTTCATGGGAATCTGGTACATGCTTGGAGGTGGGGTCCTTTGGAGATGAGATGACGTGGGACGATGCGAACGTGAACTGTGGAGAGTCGGCACCGCCTGGCTATAAGGGCAAGAAGAACCGCCTTGTTGAAAAAGTCGATGCATACATTATGTTTACTTCACTCACACCACATTGGCATGCATTCTATGTATGGCGAAGCGCCCAACGCCTTCTCTCAATGAGTCGTGCTTCGGCCCCCATGCGGGACAGAAAAATGCTGCGCTCGCCTCTTCAAAACTTGAGATAATAACGATTCTTCGCAGACGATTCTTCACCATTTGACGATATGTACAATGATATGTACAATGGATGTATGATATGTATGAAATGTACAATGATTCGACGATACAATATTCACGCGCAGACGCCGTTTTCTTTTTATCGGCGCGTGGGGGCCGAACCACGACGCTTTGCAGCATGTGACACTTTTTAAAAGAGTGTATGTACTGTTTATTTTTAAGGACGCCTTCCATTTATTCACAGCAACAGTCAGTCTGACTTTCTGAGGGATGAAATAGTCAGATACGGCTGGGAGATTGATGGCGTCTGGATTGGGCTGAGGGTTGCGAATGGCCTGACGAACGCCGGGGATCCAAATAATGTACCGCCAGAGTGGGCTTGGCATGAAGGCAGCATCTTGACAGAGGTTATGACATGGACCCCTGCACCAACAAATATTATCGGCATGGGTAGCGGAATGAACTCACGTATGGCGATGAAAGTAGCGATTGGCGTTGGGAAACTAGACGCACAATGGGCTACAGCCACAACGAACTTCTTCTGCGAATATGTCAAACGTAAGCTCTAGATCTGCTTTTTTGGATTGAATACTGTCACCCAACTGAGAGGAAAGAAATCATAGTAGGCTGTATAGTGTACACTGTATGTATATAGTGTACATAACCCTTTACTGGTCATAGATTTTTTGCAGGATATCGTCCTAAATTTAGCCTGCTTTTTTGCGTAAATATCCTGCAAATTTCGATTTGTGTATCCTGCAATTTTGAATCAACATTGCGATATTTTTCGCCTTCTACGGATAAAATAAAAGATCAAAAGAGGCCAGGAGGCCATTTATTGGAAATGGCGGCCCTTTGTTGGAAAAAATTGCAAGATATCCACGAGGGCCACTTTCAACTTTTAAAAATTTTTTTAAATATCCTCCTCAAATTGCAGGATATCCTTCTAGTTACAAAAAAGGATTTTTTAAAGTAAAAAAGACAGGATATTGGGCCCGTCCCCTATAGGGGATCTTTGACCAGTAAAGGGATAACATAGTAGACACACACACTGCCGTGATAGTACCACCTACTGTATGTAACATATCATTGCCTTTTCCTTCCAGTACCACCAATGACTCCAAAGCGTATGGAATGTGAGAATATCGTGGGTGGCTCCTGGTGTGACGCGTCCTCTTCATGTTTCAAGGCCGAGGGCATCACTCTCGACTTCGGGGATGCCAGGCAGCACTGCGCTGACAATGGCGGACGTCTGCCCGTCATCTGGAACGCCAACACCTTTCATTGGCTGGCCAACTACGCGAATGGGGATCGGTTTTTCATCGGCTTGAGGCCAATCGTTGGCTCCCTGACCGGGAACCTCGCACTGGAGACAGAGTGGGCGTGGTACGACGAAACTAACACATTCCTGGGCAACCAGACATGGGCGCCAGATGTACTCAGGAGGAATCACAATGATGCTCAAGACGGTATGACAATGGAACTGGATGGATACTACAAGTATTCAGATGACAATCCGTGGAGCACGCATTCGGTGTACTGCGAGTACCTGCTGATAGAAGCAACCACTACCGGTCGGGTGTTATTGCGCAGTGTTCGCCAACGCCGTTGTAGGAAGGGGGGGGGGGGAGGTTATAGAACACAGAGCAAATGATGCCATTTAAGTTTGTTTAGATATGTAACTATCCCGTGCACCGAACCCCAGCATAACAGTACGTACATACGCAGAATAAATTTACTGGTAGCCTACAGCATGCATGTTAGCCATGTACTGCACATAGTAACGCTCAAATCAAGTTCAAAAGCACAAAAACGAAGCAAAAACACCCCGTATAGCAACAACTACTACGACTACCACTACAACTACCACTACTACAACAACAACTACTACTACTACTACTACCACCACCACCACCACTACTACTACTACCACTACCACTACTACCACAACAACAACAACTACTACTACTGCAACTACTACTACCACTACAACTTGTGCCAGCGGTAAATAAAATGAGATTGATGGACGAAGAATGTATTGCATTTCATTTGACTGTATTTCCAACAAGACACCGTTTCTGTTTCAGGTTTTGTAGAATGTCACTGTAGTGCGATCGGAGCTACCTACTTTCCATGTACGCACAGCTGCTTCAAGCACTATTCAACTCCTCCGAGAAAACAGCTGGATGGTCAGACTCACTGTGAACAATCGGCGCCCCCCGGCCTCAAGGGTCGACTGGCCTTCATTCCTAACGCTGACATGTATGACAACGTCCGACTAATGTGCAGCTCACATTGCTGGATTGGCGTACACAGAGAAGTCACTGGAAGTCAGTTCTATCCTGGAGAATGGAAATGGAAAATGCTCAACTCAACAGGCACTGACAAGAACTCACAATATTGCTTGTCAAAGCTGCATTTACACTTTACAGTAGCTGTAGGTACTTGATTGAATGAGCACTATCTAATTTTATATTGCTGATTTGTTATAGATAATGGACTGGAGCATGAGAGGCATGTGTACTGGTGGCCACCAAGTGCTTCTTACAATCTGGCAAGTAGCACGCATAAGTGCTTCTATCTTAGATCTACTGGCAACGGTCTGAATTCCCGCCCATGTATTGATGCTTCCACAATAAGCACTTTCTGCGAATATTACAATGGTACGTACGTATACATACCATACATGTACTAGAGAGTACCTAGGGTAGACCTTTATTATTGGTAGGCAGGCTAATAATGAATTGCTCACTGTTTTTCTGTTCATTTAGATGCAGAAGAGCTGATCCCTAGTCCGTGGGGTTGCCATTGCCCACCCATGAGCATGCCACCATTTTCAACGCCAACAGCACCAACAACGACAACCCCAGTCCCAGTAGTTGGGGTTACTGGTGTACCTACTACTACATTACCGCCGTGTTTACCAGGTATGTATGTAAATAATACTGTAGTACATGCTACCGTTATTATGTTACCATGCAAATGCCACATAGAAAAGGTTAGTCAACACCCAACAGGTACAAAAACCTGGTTCAATGTGATGGACATTGCCCCCCCCCCCCCCGGCAATAAGTGCCATCCATTTTAGACAACCTGGAGTCTCAATGCAGCTTAATTGGTGGAACATGGCACCCCTGCACTCGAACTTGCTTCAAGCACTATGACGAAAGAGCACGCTCCTGGTCCGCGAGTCAACAGTATTGTAATAGTATGGCACCACCAGGATACAGAGGCAGATTGGCCTACTTTCCGAATGGAGATATTTTTAACGAGATGAGAGACATCTGCAGTCCCTGCTGGATTGGAGGCCAAAGAGATACTACTGCACCTGGATTTGTTCAGTCTGACTGGTCGTGGAGAAGCAGCAATGTTTCTGGACAAATTATTATTGACAGAGGCATGCTGTGGTGGCCCTCTGATTCCAATGACTATGAAACACCAGGGTTTGAAGAAACATGTCTCCTGCTGGAAGTGCGAGACCTTGACGCTGAATATTGCTCAGACTCAGAAGATCCCCTGTGTGAATTCTATGATGATACAGCAGAAATCATTCCCAGTCCCTTCGGATGCAATGTCACCACGACTACATCAACATCAACCACAAGTAGCACATCAACGACCACAACTACAACTACAACTTCATCAACCACTACCACAACAACGACGACTACCACAACCACCACTACGACTACTACTACCACTACCAGCACCACCACTATCACAACTACTACTACGACCACTACAACGACAACTGCAACAACAACTACTACTACCACTACCACCACCACTACTACTACTACTACAATGACCACTACAACAACAACAACTACTACCACTACCACTACTACAACTATGACCACTACAACGACAACTACAACTACTACCACTTCGACTACTACCACCACCACTACCACAGCTACTACTACAACGACTACAATGACAACTACAACTACCACCACTACTACCACCACCGCCACCATCACCACCACCATCATCATCACCACCACCACCACTACCTCCTCATCCTCCACCACCACCACCACCACAACAACAACTACTACTACTACCACTACCACCACTACCACGACAACAACCACAACAACAACTACCAGCACTACCACGACAACGACAACTACTTCTACATCAGCAACTACTACTCTCTGTCCTGTGCTTCCAACTCTAGGTTAGTCCTCTTGGAACCCATCCAACCTTGTGTTGCACAAGCGCTCACATGACATGTATACTACAGCATTATTCATTTACAGTTGAGCTAGAAGCTGACTGCACTTCTGTTGTAAATGGGACCTGGTTCAGTGTGACCAATTCCTGCTTCAAAGACCACTATGATGAAGGAGAAGTATTGGGAACTGTTGCACATTTCACAACATGCCAAAACAATGATCCTACAGGATACGAAGGACACCTGCCCATTATTCTAAATAATGACACCTTTGTGTTTCTGTCTCAAATGGCTGGAACAAGAGACTTTTGGACTGGCATGCGTTCAATTAGTGGCATTCACAGTGTCGACCCAACTGCAGACATGACTGAGTGGGCCTGGTATGCTGGAGTCACAGCTGTCACTGCAGTCTCTTGGCTACCAGGAGATGTTGTCATAGATGGCACGACCCAGTCATGTATGGCAGCATCATGGAGCATCAACCATCACAAATATGAGGATGTACCCTGTGGCATGCTTGCTGAAGCATATGTTATCTGCGAATATCAAAGTATACATGTTTCGTTGTACATTACATCTGCATTACATTCTCTGCTAGCTAGCCACTATTACATCAACTTTCGATTCTACAGCAAGAGTTGTGATTCCACTGTGAGATGTAAAGTTAAGATATAACACTGTTTTGCTTGCTTGCATCACCATCTTCGATTGTAAACATTTATTGCAGGCATTGCAATATCTCAAACACTACCAGCAGCATGTACAGTCAGCAGTACTTCCACAACAACAGTTACAACCACTGCAGCAGCAGGAACCACCCCGACAATCCCTACAAGCACAACAACAACATCAACCACCATTTTCACTTCTACAACCTCTACAACATCAACTTCTACCACTACTACAAGCTCTTCAACATCAACTTCTACAACAACAACAACAACAACAACTACTACTACTACTACTACTACTACTACTACTACCACAACTACAACTACAAGTATGACGCCAACTACAACTACAAGTACAACAACCAAAACTACAACAACAACAACAACAACAACAACCTCTACAAAAACGACAAGTACAACTACAACTACAAGTACAACTACAACAACTACAACTTCAACAACAATGACAACCACTGTTGCAATGACTACCACCACCACCATGATTTCAACAACTGTGACCACAATGATCACTACCAGAAGCACATCTACTACCACAAGCATTGGAACTACAACTAGTACAGCAACACAAACTATTTCTACTACAATTACATCAACAACTATGACACCATCAGCTGCAACAACAATAGAAACGAGCTCCATAGTTGTTGCAATGAGCACAACTACCTCAGATGCCATGCCCAGCACAAAGATCACAAGTACTACGACTACAACAACAAGCACAACACACTTGACATCTACAGAAGAAATGTCAACAACCACAACACTCACAACTGTGGCACCCAGTAGTACCATCACCACAACTGCATTGCCTACTACTACTACTACCACATCAACTATTATTACAAGTTCTTCCACAATAAAAACTACTACCACAACAACTACTACTACCACCACCACAACTAAAAATCCATGTCTTCCAAATCCCTGTCAGAACAGTGCCACATGCACTGCAGATGCATCGCCCATGTGCCAATGCACTTCATCCTATGCTGGAGCATTCTGTGAAGTTGAATTGACTGATGGGGCAGTCTTGGTAATGTTGAGTCCAAAAGAAGAGACAGGAAGTGGTTCTAGTTCTGGTGGGTCATCAGGAGGTTCCAGCTCTGGGGGTTCATCAGGTGGTTCCAGTTCAGGTGGAACATCTGGAGGTTCAAGTTCTGGAGGTACACCAGGATCAGGGGATGGTTCCAGCACTGGTGGTTCAAGTTCAAGCTCTGAAACTGAAGTTGCAGCAGTTATCTATCCCAATGGCACAACTGTTATTGTGCCTGTTGACTCATCCAAACAGGATATTCCCATGCTGTGCTCAAAAGGCAAGCATGTGTACATACATTGATGATGGATTGAGCACTTTATTGTCATAATATCCCATAGCCAGATGCAACCTTGACATACAATTCTGTTTCAGATGTGGATAGTAATGGATTGTGTGAAGCACCTGATTGGGTGTTGAAAAATGGAAAATGTTACTCAGCTGAAGGGGGCCAAACATGTGAAGAAGGATCATCTCCAGTGTCACCATCAGAACCCTCACTCGCAGAACCAGAATCAGCTGCTGTGATTGCAAGTAGGCTTATACAGCCACATGAAGAGAGCTATACATGCTTCACATAAAATGTATTGTGTTGATATTCCAGAAGGAAGTCCCTGCAAGATTGAAGACAGCTGCCAGAATGAAGGCAAATGCATTGCAACTGAAGAGGGAAAAACTGCATGCCAGTGCCAAGATAACACTGCTGGTGTTGAATGTGCTGTGTCACTTCCCCCAGGAACAAAGATTGTTAAAATTGATGGAGATGCAGATGGCACATCATGGTCATTTGATACAAGTGATAAGCCAGGACTGGGAGAAGTTGCTCCATTCCCTGGAGGAGATGTTGCTGTAGCTGTAATGCCAAATGGAACAGCAATATTTGTGCCACTAGACCCAAAGAAGTCAGAAACAACTGAAGATATATTGTGCTCAAAAGGTACGTAACATGCTATGAGCAGTAGTGAATCAAGACAATAAATTAGGCATTTTACACTGCATTGCAAGTTGTGGTCCAAGACCACTTTCTGTTTTAGAACCAAATGCAAATGGACAATGTGGTGAAAACTGGGTTTTTCAAGATAACAAATGCTATGCAATAGAAAGTGGTCAGTCCTGTTCAGAAGGAGTTCCTGATTCTCCATCAGATCCAGTTTTCACTGACCCAGAGGCAACTTCAGCCATCATTATCAGAGACTGCAAATTCACCTGGGAAGGCACAGAGTGGGGCCAATGTGATGTGACATGTGGCACTGGTACAAGGTTGAAGCAGCCAAAGATACTGCAACAGTCAATCTCCCCAGGAAAACCATGTCCAGAACCAGAACAAGAATCCTGTTACACAGAATCCTGCCCTGGGCCAAGGGAAGATTGCGAGTTGACCTGGTCTGACTGGGGAGAGTGCTCCACAACTTGCGATGTGGGCCAGAAAGTACGCACAGTAGAATCAATTGAAAAGCAAGCCTCTGGTGGTGGAAAGCCATGTCCACTGGTTGGTGAAACAGATGCAACAGCATGCAGGCAGAAAATGTGCCCCATCAATTGTGAGTTTGAGTGGAACAATTGGAGTGAATTTTGCACAAAGACATGTGGGGGTGGAGTGAGAAAGCGAACACCCAAGATCTTAGTGAAGCCAAGGTTCAATGGTACCAGCTGCCCCACTGGAGAAGAGATGGAATGTGGCATTGCTGAGTGTCCTTCAACAACCACTGGACCAAGCACAGAAGCATTCAACACAACCACCACCAGTCCAGAACCTACAACAACAAGCTATTTCACAACAACACCAAAGTATCCTCTCAACAAGGTGGAGAAAATGGTTGTTGGAGCACTGCAAACAATGGGATGCACTTTCATCATTGTCTCGCTGACCATAACAATAGGTGTCTACCTAGTGTTGAGGTATGGGGCAGAATCTCTGCTATTCCACAGTCACTGCATCTGAAATGTACATAATTAAAGATGGGGCCGCATAAAAAAAATTGGGTTCAAGAAACACCAAAATATCCCAATACTATGTTACCGAGCCGCTAAAACGCTGGTATGTTCATTTACCACACACAAATGCAACAGTTATGAAAAGTTATTGCTTGGTATGCTTTTGTATGGGAAGCAGCCTCTGGCTTGGGTTTGAACTGCGCGCTCTTCTCTACATAAGCGCTGAATGGCTGGCTCGATTTTCTATCTGTCCATCTCTTGTTGTTTTACCGCAAGCGCAAGCCCTAGCCTGACTGCCCGCAGTTTGTTGCCTTCTCTCTCTCTCTCTTTCGCTTCACTTCGCTTCTCTTCTCTTCCGCCCGCTTGCCAGCACACACGCAGCAACACACACAAGAGGCATGCAACAACAAGACATGTTGCCTCTCTTTCTTGATTGATTGATACACTTCGTCTCGTAGGTATCTTTTCAAAGGCGCACTTGTAGAAAACGGCGCGCAATTCAAACCCAAGCCAGATGCTGCTTCCCATACAAAAGCATACCAAGTAATAACTTTTGATTACTGTTGCATTTGTGTGCAGTAAATGAACATACCATCGTTTTAGTGGCTTAGTAACGTCATATTGGGATATTTTGGTGTTTCTCGACCCCAACTTGTTTTATGCGGCCCCATCTTTAACTTTTCATTCAATGTACATTGCAGGGACTTTTCTCATGAGAGGTGTCTCCATATGCAAATGGAACTTGCTTTGCTCATTGCACATCTCCTTGTTCTGACAGTGAGAGATATAACAGAAGAAAAGGTGAAATAAAGCTGTAGGCCTATTCGCCTTGCTCCATAAGAGGAGGTGCCATTCTCGCCCTCCTCGCTGATTTTTGAGCTGCAGTTACCACACACACAAAGCACGCCAAAGCAATTACTTTTTGGAATTTTGGTATATTTTTTGAAAAGATAATTGCTTCAGCGTGCTTTGCGTGTGTGATAACTGCAGCTCAAAAATCGGCGAGGAGGGCAAAAACGGCACCTCCTCTTATGGAGCAAGGCGAATATATGCAAATATGACCTCATTGTACTCAATAGTCTGTCTATGCAATAAGCACCTAGAACACATGGCGAGGTTTCAGGTCATCTGTAAGCTGGCGTCTGTTGCCTTCCAATACTTTTTCACAGCCTCCTTCAGTTTCATGGCACTGGAGGCCCTTCAAGCCTTTTCTATGTCCACAAACGTCATCTCCAGAGGAGGCTACTTCAGCAGGCTGCAGGCCTGTATCATTGGATGGAGCATCCCAGTGGTTGGCACAGCTGCTACAACCATGACCAAGCACAAGGAATTGACATCATTTTGGTCGTAAGTCAACTGTGATAGTGATATACCATGCCAAGTGCCATACCTGTTGATGACATGTGTTTTAACTTTTTCTGACATGGGCTCTGTTCACCTCAAGTTGTTTGAATTGAATTCATTAGATGCTGGTTGAACTTGGGCAGTGCTGCTGCAATGGGCTCTTTTGTCCCGATTGGCATATTGTCTGCAGTCACCATCATCACTGTTGAAGCAGCTGGCATGGGTGACTTCAGCAGATTGCCAGGAACAGATAAGAACCAAGCTAATGCAGCAATGTATGGCAAATTTCATATTCATAGCTAAAAATATGAATATTGTAAGCCAATGTATGGCAAACATTACTACATTCATAGCTGTAGCTATTGCATGGCGCACTTCATGCTAGCCATATACAAAAGGTGCCTGACACATCCCAACCCAGAGTTGTGCCATAATGTCAATCCTTGTGTTGCAGAGCAAATGCCAAAGGTCTCCTGATCATTCTGCCCATTAGTGTTGGCTCATGGTTCTTTGGCTTGTTTGCTGTGTACTATGCCAACATTGCATTGTACACCATTGTGTCTGCACTGAACATGGCACTGGGCATCAGCGTCTTTGTGTTCCACACTCTTGGAAATCCAAAGGTAAATTATTGTGGCAAGCAACAGCATAGCACAAAGCTCAAACTGCAAACAACTTGTGAATATTGGAATTACAAGAATCTGACCTACCATCTAAAACATTTCAGGTTCATGCCATATTCAAGAGAATATTTTGTCGAGAAAAATGAGCTACCATTTGAAAGCCCAGTCAAAAAAGAAAACAACATTGAATGATAAAAACATCACTAACAAGAAAACAAACAGACCCAACCTGCATGCATAGAATATTAGCAAAAGGACAGTGTTTTCCTCCAATAAAATACAAGTAATTATCACAGTTCATCATCGTGAGACTTTCTCATAGGTTCTTTTCTCTTCATATCTCTGAAACCTTGACCTGATGCATGTTCTACTGACCAGAAACCAGACGGCAGTCCGTGGACATCCCTTTCCCTTTTTGGAAACGCAGAAAACGAAGAAATGCAGTTGCCGATGTAGTAGGCCGATCGAGCAAGAATGGCTAAGCTCACGTGAGGGTTGTCAGGCTCGGTTTTAAAGGCACGAACCTAGACAAAGGATGGTGACTTCTTTTGCGCTGAATGAGGCAAGGGGTTGAAAATGAAAAGCCATTCAAAACGTCGACATTTTCTTTTGCTTTTTCTGTATACAATTGAAAAGAATTTCAGCAAAACACCTTTTGCATACCCCAATCTTTTGAAGGGCACTGTTGAAAGCTTTGAGCATGTGGTCGCGATCAGCGGCAACGAACACTGACTTGGCCTTGTACTTTTTCACTGCATCCACAACCTAGGACATGATGCACTCAGTTGTATTGACCAGTTGCGTTATGAAAATATCTGGATGGTCGCGAGCTGACCCCTCTGTATTTATTTACTGTACACTGATTTTCAGTGCAGTTTTAAATTAGTGTCGGCGGAATCAAAAATTGTACTGAAATCCAGTGTACAGTAAATCAAAGCGAGGGGTCAGCTCGCGACCACCAGAAAAAATTTTCTCTAGCGCAACCATTGTATACCACCAGGCCAATGGTTGATACTCAAACCATAGTCAACCCATAAAAGCGCAAATATTTTACCAACCTGCCTCATAACCGTGTTCTCCTTTGGCATACACAACTCCATTGAAAGCTTCCCCCGTTCAAACTGATACCCCAAACACTGCGGAGATGCGAACAAATGAGTGCGGCCTTCGTCGTCGATATGCTTGCATACTTTGTCCTAGAAATCGTTAAGAGTTGAGCATCCGAGCACATCAACTTGCAAGCTTGATGTTTCAGCCGACTTTACCTCATACTCATACCGCCCTGGTCCGTCATTGTCAAAAGTAGCTGAACTGTTGCTGGTTTGTGGTTTGTTGTCGGTTTGTTGGCAACAAATACATAATGGGAATTGTCACTTTGTAGTCATTTCGGCAACAAAGCGACAAAAAAGTGACAATATTCTCATATAATCGTCAACAAACCGACAACGACAACAGTTCAGACATTATTGTTGACAACATTGACGGACTGGTGCGGCATGAGTCAAAATTGCCAGACTATGCCTTTAGGCCCTTACCCAATCGATGTCATTCCTGAGGTGAACGCCGATAAAGGGGCCATCCGGCAATGTGCTTGTGATAAAAGCGTCAGCCGTTTGTCGAATACGGTCGGACCATTTGAGGTATTTTTGCAGATGCAGATGCTTCTCTTTGACAGGAAATGCAGCCGGAGCGCCAGAAAAAGCTAGGACGGAAAACTTTTCGGCGGGAAACCTGAAAAACAACCAAAATTTCAAAATTCTCCAAGAAGGTGCACTGTGAAAAAAATCGAAAAACAAAAGCAGATGGATAGGGTAGGGTGGGGTAAAGTCAGACAGTGGAATCATCAAAGCTTGTAACCGATCCGCAGTGGTCGAAAAGCCACACAACTAGCCATAGGACAACCGGCTTTACCCCACGATACCATAGGGGACTGTGGGACAAACCGGCCGTTTTATTGAAGGGGTTCGCCCAGTAACCGAGGGAGAAGAAACTGCTTTCAGTGCTAGGTGACCGGTTTTACCCCATAACCGGATTTACCCCACACTACTACTATACTTGGCATTCCACGCATCGCGCTTATCCGGCAGATGTACATTGAGCCCCAATTCAGCAAAGTATTCGGAGCCAACAAAATCCACGTTTGAGTAATCCCAAAAAGGACCAAAAGGGTTGCCATCTTTCGCGTTGCAGCCAGCGGATTCTTCCAGAAAACGGGGACCCCAGCAAAATGCTGAAAACAATTCAACCTAGGCTAGGATTCGAACCTACTTACGCCGTGCCAGCCAAACTACCACTGCGCTACAGAGGCAATACGCAATCACCCAGTATTAAAGATAGGCATTTTTCTTACCTATTCGTTTCTCTGGCGGCCAAATGGACGGAGCCAATTCTCTCATAAACTTTTCCATGAGAATTACTCGATGATATTCCATAAGCGGTTCCACAAGAAAGTAGGTATCGAATGGAACTTGAGACTAAAAAAACCACCAATTCCAAAGCTACTCATATTGTACGATACGATACGATTTTGTACGATTCAATTTTAAACGGCTTTAAAAATTTAACTCATCCCGAAAATCATGGTCTCAGAAGTCAACTGGTCGATGTCCAGAGCTAAACTTGCACCCTTTTTAGGCCACCAAAACTCAAATAAGCAGAATGCATACTTTTCTTTGGAACAATCTCAGTGGCACGTGAGCTCCAGAGCTTTAAAACTGGTTGACTATTGAGCTGGTGACTTTCATGATGGGCTAAACTTACCGAGCCCATAACACCAGGCGTGTACTCAATCCAAGGGGGCAGAATCAAGGTTCGATTCAATTCCTTCGCAAGGGCCAAAACCCCCAGAAACTGATCAGCTTGATTTCCGAATCGGCCTAATATCACAAAAAACAGATAGATATGCATTAGGAGCTCGGGGTAATTCGGGTCACCTTGATATCTAATCTCCAATTGGGAAGATAGGAAAGTAGTGAAGGTGCTACGTATCAAGCACATTTCAATGGCCCGAATTACCCCGCAATACCTCAAACTACCTGCTATAACTTTATGCTACATACAGTAGGTACTAGTCGGTTGCTGTACAGTTAAGAGACCACAGCCGCTGCCCGTTTGGCGCGAAACAAACACTTTTCCTCATCTCGTGACAGTGAACCGAACCATGCATTCTGCGCGAAACGGGAAGCGGGCACGGGGTCCATTCTTTCCCAGTGACAGGTACTGCGGGGTAAACCCGGACACCTAAGCTTTTCTGAACTTGCCGCTTCAGCAAATGATGAACATGGTAGCTCATTTGCTAGAGGAGAATTCAAGGAATCGATTGGTAGAATACTTGTCTCAATCGGTGGTATGGTTGCTGAGATATACCTTATAATTAATAGGTGGCCGGGTTTACCCCACAGCACCCTAAATCATACACACGTGGTACCGTAAATAACTAGGCACATTGCATGCATGCTTCTTCGACAAAATGTGTCAAATTACTTGAGACTTACCCATACAGGGGCAATACGCGACGTATCCATTTGGATCTACCTCTACAGTAACCCGATTATCGTCATCTGTGCTTGTGACAAAGTTGCACAAGGAAAGAAAGCCTAATATCCATAAGTTCATGTTGATTTGAGACCATCCTTTTGTGGCTAAGCTAAATAACGTTAAGTCATATCCTTTACCGAAAATATTACAAAACATCACTAAAATAAAATATAGTAGTGTTTTTGGCCTTTTCACCAGACAAAGTTCATCTGAACAGGACGATAGAAGAACATTTTACTTCCATAAACACAACAATAAATAAATAAATAAATAAATAAACAAATAAATAAATAAATACTGTATATCCATGGAGTACTGTACATACAGTAACATAAATCACATCTGTAACACACACAAACGCAGTAACCATAAATACACAAACAAACACAGACAGACATTGATACCGAAAATGCACGCAGATTGTTTCGAGCAAAGAATACCATAAAACCATATACGAATACATAAAGTTCCGTACTTCACATACATAGTTATTGAACAGTAGAATACAGCTAAAAATTCTTGGTAGAGTGAGCAGGAACACATAATACTATACGTACTGTACGCAGGAAAGATGACAGGAAGACAATAAAAAACACGTCTCACAGAGAGTGACTTCTCAAAGCTCATCAGTTTGTTGTAACACTAAATAAATAAACCTGCCACAACATAGCCTATGTAATAGGTAGGTAGAAAAAGTAAACCTGTTTACTTTTCACAAGAATAGCATTCGTATAGGTTTATGATAAAATACTACTAATATACATATGGTAACGGTGCCTGTACAGTACTAGTAGGTACACTATGCATTTCAAATCAGTAATTGATCACTGGTTGATCGGAAATCCAAAAATATTGATCCAGATCTGATCATAATATGGCAAACAGCAGTATTAACACCACAATTACTGCCAATAAGACGAAGATTACTGTCCATTGACGTTTATCTGAAAAAGAGAAAAAATGTTCCCTTGAAAATTACGCACCTGTCACTCTCAGATAACTACTAAAATGCAATGAATAACCAAATTGATAGAACGTTCATAAAAAATTCAACGTTCAAGATACAAAAGATAAAGAACGCATTCCCTTGCGGCTTTGCTTGATAATTAGAAAAAGAATGAATACTTCGAAATCGAAATAGCCTTTTGAAGTAGGCCTATTTCTTGTGGTGGAGGAAGGCATAGTTAGGGTACTGTGGGGTAAATTTGGTCATGAAAAAATCCGGCCACCTACGTAGCTTTCGCCTTTCAGGGCTCTATCTATATCTGAGCAACCAATGGACCAATTGAGACAAAATACAGCAAGTTCAAAGGAGCACTGCATGGCCAGCTTTACCATACAGTACCCTATAAAATAGAAATTCGAAAAAAAACGCAACAGAGCGCCAAAAATCTCATTACCCCAGCCCTAATATCAGCTGCCCCCTTTAGTCTTTACTTCTTTCGTCAAGTTTCCACGTTCCCAAATTTCGTTGTCGTCAACTAACTCATCAGTCGAAGAAAAAACGTCAATAAAACTTTGTTCACTCGCCCCTTTTCGCAGAGTTGACCAACAACAAGCCAGAAATGAACAGTCCCCTGCTAGCATTCTTCGGCTGACACAAGGATAGAAGTGTTTTCAGAACGTAGCATAATTGTGGCTAGCTAGTCAGTCCCTTCCGTCAAGAAGGGAAACAAAATTTACATACACACGAGATAAAACTTGGTGCACACAACCAATAGTGTCGCCCTAATGTGCTAGTATGAAGCAAGCGCGCAACGCCCCAAATTGAATTACGCGGCGGCAACCCTACTAAATTTCATTTCAGCTTAGAAATTCCGAGAGTTTTCGCAGCTTCTACTGCGCAAAGCACAGAGAATACTTTGAAATTCTTGGTACCACAAAGCTCGAAAAAAAGTCGACACGACTTGTTATTGGAAATGAAATGAACCATAGACGATAGGGCAGGATGATAAAGAAAAAACTTTTTGAAAGGGATTACTGTATTTACGAGCAGCATGCCTCAGTCACGTGAAGCGAGGTAACGAGGCAACAATGCGGAAAAAATTGTGAGGAAACACGTAGGCAGCTTCGAACCCTTTGAGAGACTCTGCGGCAAAAAACGTCGCAAAAACGGTCATAAAAAAGAAAAATTGCAGTGAGTCTATTTCCAAAATTAGTTTTCGAACAGAGAACTCAATAAAAGAGAACAGTATCCTCCATGTCACAGTAACGGCAGCAATGTTTGGAGTTGCATTCAACTTATAAAATCTTGATAAACTTACCGTTAGACATGTGGGTGACTTTGGCTAGTTTTTTCATCACATTGTCGAGCTTGGTTTCTGTTCTATCCATATCTCGACCCAGATCATCCAACATTCTACAAAACATAACAGCTGTCCTCATGGCGTAGTGGTAAAAAAGCATGACCAGACCACAAGTCGAGTACGATTCCAATCAGAAGCGTATCAAGATTATTCAACGCTCAACACCTTCAAAATATACCTGCCCGTCCTCGTAACTCAGTGGTAGAGTGTACCAGCAGAAGTAGGGTTGGTTCGATTCCCGCCTGGTTACTACCAAGAGTTCATAGGCAAACTTACACTGAATGTTCTTCGAGTTCCGTCCCGATCTTGTGACTCATATTTTTCAGGGTGTGAACGCTCGTTCCAATTTTATCCAGGTCGTCATCTTGACGTTCTAGGATTAGCTGAAACAATCAGCAATGTTGTAAAAAGTGTACTATTTCATTCATTGATGTTCAAAGGGTAGTTTGGGGGTAATTATGACCAGTCATCTCTATCCAGATTACGTAAGAAATTGAATGTGTGACACCCTTTTCTATGATTGAAATTACCCAATTTCACCTTTACTTACTCCTTACTTACCTCAAATTACCTTAAATTTTTTATAAACATTGGGTAAACCAGGCCATGGGGTAAATCCGGTCACCCGTTTTTTCTACGCGGGTGATCGTGTTTACCCCACCAATACAACCGGCCGGGTTTACCCCATAACACCCAATGTACGTACCCCGCCTTAAAAACCCAAGCTTTACCTGCTGCTGTTCCATTGTGTCCGAGAAATGCCTAGAATCGTTATTCCGCGACAATCCGGGCGTATCCGACCCAGACGCGAAGTTAACACCTCCCCCACCGCCCAGTCCATCGTCCTGTTCCAACAGTCGCGAGTACTTGTACTGAGATCCCCTACTATTTGGCTGTGTTGACGAGGGACTATCCCGCATTACCGTACTTCCAGACGGGGGCGGGGGCAACAACGTCTGAAAAAGTAAGGATACAGAAATCGATAATTAGGAACATAAAAAGAACGAAGGGAAAGAGGGAGATAAAGAGAGTTAAAGATGATGGATGGATGATCATAGTAGTGCATAGGCACGGCTCATTTATTAGTGATAAAGGTTGCTTGGGGAAATAGGACTCTAAAGCAGTGTGGTCTATTAGCGTTCATGGTTAGTCCTTTGAGAGAAAAATTGTTGATAGCGTTCATGTTGCTCATTTGAGTGAAAAATTTTTGATACGTACAGAGCGCGCTTAACAAAGAGAAGTGTGAATGCATGATAGGACCGAAATTAGTACGTACCGTTTTGTCCAGCTTGAACCGCGAATCGGTTTGAGACATCTTCTCTCGAATATCCTGAAAAAACCAACAAGCAATCATACATAAAGCGAAACAAATGCAAATGAAGTAAAACCTTGTGAGTTTCACCTGTTCAATTCGCTTTACCCCAATTTGCCTTATTCGGCAATTCGTAAAAAAAACTTACATTCATACTCCTGTGTTTTGTAATAGAGTGTAGTGTAGTGTAGAGTGTCTATCCCCCTATCCTATCGCCTGCAAAAGTTGAGAAGGTTCTCCTGTTGTGTACGTGCTATCAAAATTATCCTTGCATTGGCTCATCTACTATTTTGAGGTTGCACAGATAACACTTTTGGTCCGCCTAGAGGCCTGTGCAAAATGAAGAGACAGATCAGAAGTGGCCCGAATTCCCCCTGGCCTGAACTTTCCCCTGGACCGAACTCCCCCAGGCCCGAATTCCCCCAGACCCAAATTAACCCTGGCCCGAAATTACCCATTGTCCAAATTCCCCATGAGCTCGAATTGTCCCTGTGACCGGAATTCCCTGGCCCGAATTCCCCCGGCCTGGCCCGAATTCCCCCTGGCCCAAATTCCCCCTGCCCAAATTCCCCCTGGCCCGAATTACCCCGCTCTCCTTCCTTTCCTACCTACCTGAACCAAATGCTGCGAATCCTGCCAGAATTTATTCCTAAGCTCGAGTTCCTCGGAATTGAGGCGAAATTTCTCCGGATCCCGCTGGTTAATTCCCAGGGATTCGCCCAAATTCTCAATGTCCCACTCGGCACTGCGCAGGGAATTCCGTAATTCCGTCAGAAGCCAGTCCAATTCTTGAAATGCGCCAAAAGGGGCCAATAGGCTGCCTGGCAGAGGTCCGATAGGCGACAGTTTGCCGTCAGAATATGACGAATTCTCACGCAATTCCAGATAGTGAGAATAGAGTTCTTGCACGTTGATTAGGCACTGCTCCACATCACTAGAAAAAGAAGTAAAACATTCTGCTTGTGCCTAACGAAGATATGGATCAGTTGCGCTATGAATTGTGGCTGGTCACGAGCTGACGACCCCTCTGTAATGTACAAACAGGCGTACGTACGTACGCGCCGCTTATCTGAACGTGGCATTAGCTAGCAAGTTCACTAACAAGAGCCTACTTAAAGCAAGTACCACCGCTCTGAAGTTACACTCACTCATGCAAACGAAACCTGCGTTCAAAGCATTTGGAGGCAAGCTTTAGTCATCCACGCTTTTCCCATGATTTAGATTAGCCGCAAGAAGGACATCACGTGAGGAAGACTACTGTAGTAAGAGATTTGAGGACAAGAGAAGAAATTTGAAGAATTGGGTAGCCAGTGCGTGAGTCGAACACGCAGCGCAGAACGGGATTACGCCCCTCTTAGCGCACGTCCCATCTGACCACACAGCTCAATTTCTCAAATCTCCCCTCTTGTACCTCCTCGCTGGGCTAGGACACTACTGTAGGTACTGAAGACTACTGTAGGTTAGGTACGTACACGTGTTGCGTCGTCGTCTTCGTTTTTACTATGCACGTACGTACCGTAGCTTTTGATAACGCAGGACATGATGGAATCCAGCGACAAGTCTCTGTCGCGGGCAGACAAAAGTACCGCAAGTCTGTGCGGTCAAACATAGAGCGTGTACAAGCCCAGAGACGATGTATAAGGGTGGGAGTTTGAGAAATTGAGCTGTGCAGTCAGATGGGGTCGTGCGCTAAGAGGGACGTAATCCCGTACTGCGCTGCGTGTTCGACTCACGCACTGGCTGCCCAATATTTCAAACTGCTTTTCTTGTGCTCACATGTCTTAGTACCGTAGCCTTTTTTCGTTCGCTTCGGGACCCGATCACACGTGATGTCCCTCGTGCGGCTAATCTAAATCATGGGAAAAGCGTGGATGGGTCGAAAGTGAATTCAAGCAAGAACTCAAGTAACAAATCCAGCTTTGACCCATCGATTTGATCTGCAGATCATCGATGGGTCAAAGGTGGATAAACGAACTTTCAGCATGCATAAATACGCATGCGACAGGTAAACGCACTCTTTGGCGGAGTAAAATGGATCCTCCTCAGACATGGGAGAGAGAGGCGCTAGAAAATTGAGCCCTGCAAAAACACACTACCATCACCACTGCAAAAAACCAATCAGGGTTAGGCCTACTCCCAAACACTGACACTACAAGTGAGAAAATGTGAGAAGGAAATAACAAGCTCAACCTTTGACATCTACGTTACACGTACCTGCTGCACTGATTTTGATACAATCTTCTGTTTCGTTTCCGCTTGCTTGAGCCGATATTCCAGGTTTTCTTCAAAGAACTGCCTTCCTTTCTTCTTCATTTCTGTTCGTTCCTTTTTCCTTTCCTTTTTTTCTCTTTCCGTGTCCTTGTAAAGTTATCGATTAAAAATGGAGAAATCTAAGAATCACCGATTTTACTTTGCACTGAAAAAGTCAAAAAGTGACAATAACCTAAATAAGATAAAAATAATCATTGGGTTACTGTAGGTTTTTTATGTTTTTGGAATGGGCTCGAAGTTTTTCGGGCATACGCCGGACGAATGTGTCGCTAATCTGAACGCAGCAGCAGGTGTCGGGCCTATAGCGCACATGCGAACCCCCCCCCCCCCCCCCCCCTCTCTCTATCGAAACCTGATCCCAGTTTCAGCAGTGAAGTGATTTACCGACAAGGTGTGTTATCGTCATTACCTACTCTCTATTTGATGTGCCTACTGGCACTATGTAGCAGACTGCTGGGTGCGTGAAATCTTGATAAAATTGGAGCAGGCACCCTTCCTTCCGCTAAAGTTAATTCCCAACTTGCACTGGCACACGCACAGACAAAGGAAAGCATGAAGATCAAAAAACTTGTCATCAAGAATCAACTATGCACGTACAGTAGTGCGTTAGAAAACTTTTTTGCGCAAAGCTGCTGCCTGTTCCACTTTATGTATAGTTATGAACTACTCTCAGGGCTATAGATAGGTATGCGCAAGGGGCGCTTTTGCGCCCCAAGACTTTTTTTGCGCCCCAAATTTGGGCGGCTAGGGGCGCAAAATTTCCACCTGACTTTTTGCAACTGGTTGCATGGGCGCATGCAAAATGGGCTCGATTCCCCTAAAACCGCCATAATCGGCCTTTCCCATGTCTTTTGGGTCTACTACAGGGTCAGGAAGGTTATGAAGTACTTATCTACATGCATGTATGGCTTTGTACATACCGGTACATAATATCGGGCTTCTCATACTGTTTGTACCTGTCACCGTGCAATAAAAGCTGGATTTGAATTGTTTCTGATGCTTGGAAAATGAGCGATTGTGCTCTTAAAATTGAAAAAATTTTCCCAGGGGGCGCTGCCCCCTGGACCCCCGCTGGGGGCTCCGCCCCCAGACCCCCATAGCCTCCGGCGGCTGGGGCTCCGCCCCCAGACCCCGGTGGCTCGCTACGCTCGCCAAAATTTTGCGCCCCAGATTTTCATAGGCTATCTATAGCCCTGACTCTGATCTGAGCGCTACTTTGTTTAGGAATGTTTTGTTGATTGATAAGAATGAGCTGACGAAAATTTCATTTTAGGATTTACGAGAACCGTAGAGATTCCAATCCAACGCAGTTTTATAATGCCGGGTACATTATTCACTGCGATCACCATTAGCACTGCTTTTCTTGCCTTCGCTTTCGCACAGGTAAACTTTTTATTTATCTATTTATTTATTTATTTTTGTTTGTTTATTTTAGGCCTATTTATTTATTTATTTATTTATTTATTTATTTATTTATTTATTTATTTATTTATTTATTTATTTATTTATTTATTTATTTATTTATTTATTTATGTATTTATTCATTTATTTATTTATTTATTTATTTATTTATTTATTTATTTATTTATTTATTTAGACTAATAAGGTTTTTAGGTATTTATTTATTTATTTATTTTTTCCTTTACATTTACATTAACAATGTCCGATGCATAATGTCTATTAGAAATAGGAACGAAAAATAATCATTTTTTTCAGGACGATACTACCCGATGGCACCGCTTGAGTTATGACTTAGGCCCAGAGTGCGATCCATATGGGACCATATCCACTTGTTTCCGGCAGGCCCATGAAGCTGGACAAAACTGCCATGATGAACGGACAGGCTACAATCACATTTACGACCGCTGCAAATCCCGTCCAAGCATCAAGCGCATGTACAGTCAGCTCAATGATATCAGGTAGAGAATTGTGTAGAATCAGATTGTCGTCTAGAAATTCGTAGAAAAGAAAATAGGTACAGTATGTTTTACAGAAGCGTTTGCAAACAGCATGGTAAGCTTTAGGTAAGCTTAGTTTCGTATAGGTAAGAATGAGAATAAAACAATACTACCTAACTGCAATGATCGTCTGACTGAGGAATAACCTACAACTTTTGGTAGAATAATAGACTTTGTAGATTTTTCTAGAATATACAGTATGTATTTTCTGCTCCTTCTTCTAGCTACCACTGGCACATTCGCGTTCTGAAATGCATCGGTTCCTTGCGTCCCCGTACCGGCGCAGGCTCTGGCCTCTCTGGCCGCGGCGGGCGTACGGGAGGCAGCCGTGGCCTTGGACGCGGCACCAGTGGTCGCGGACCTCCCCGTCCTTCTACCAGTCATCAACGGTTGACGGGCGGAGGAACAAGTAGAAACGAGCTGGCTCCGCCTCCTGCGGGATTGATTCCGGGAAATCTCGGCTTCTCGCTCCTCCCGCCTCCTTCTCCCTTCGAAGGCCTCACTTTTGAGTCGTTGGGAAGAAAGAAAAGGGTAGGCAAGTATGGACGATATGCGATAACGCGATTGGGTTGGTCGATAGCGACCCCGCGGTATTTAGTGAAAGTTTAGATCGGTGCCTGCGGACTGCGGAGTAGTCGACCTTGTTCAATCATCTGGGAGTGAGAAAAGGAGCGAGTGAAAAGAAGAATCGACAACAAATGACGTCGACGACCCCCAGACACCGATCCAAACTTTCACTAAATGCCGCGGGGGCGGGGTCGCTATCGACCAACACCAACCCAGTCGCGTTATCGCATATAGTAGATAGACGAACACATTTTGTGCAATCTTATGTGGGTTACATAATATACAGTACAGTACGGGGTGGTTTCAGGCAAGCTACGATGCAACCTACACTTCATGCATGAATGATGCTCAAAGATTTGCTCAGAGATGCGTCAAGGCGGCACTCGGATGCAGACAATTTGCAGAGTAAGAAAGCAGCCATCCTCAATTTTTTCGACGGTTTTTTTTATTATTTTAGCCTAATAAGCTTATTTTTGCGCATGTTGTTCATAGATGCATGAGCTCCTTTGAAGCGACCAGGCGTGGCAAGTTAGCGCTTCAAAATCGTTACAAGGACGATCTTCAAGACTGTTTAGGACCTCTTCTCTAATTCTGGATTAAAACAATTTTATTGAAAGAAAATTATTACTGTATGCCAGATCGATTGCTCGATTCCTCACTGATCATGAAGAGTGATGCGGTAGAATAATGAGATATGAATGTGGTGATTTTTACAAAACTCAGTTGGGTACGCTAGGTAGGTAGCGATAAGATAAGATCAATATCAAGTCTACATATTTTGTTTGCGAAGCTTGCATTTATTTCTATTTTTGAGAACCATTCCTGGAGTCCAACCATACACAAAATAAAGCCGCTTCCGGTTACAAATTTAGCTGAAGCCTTGCGTCGATATCGGCTTGTGCCTTTAAACTTGTTGCATAAATTTGCCGTCACTATGGAGACAATAGGACTCGTTACTGTAATGCCGCGTTTATAACCCCCGGGGGTTAATAAAACGTTAGTGGCCGATTAGGGGGGCTATATACGAGGGGGGTTATACAAGAGGGGGGGTTATATTCGAGGGCTTTTTCCAACAGCGCCCGATACGGGGTTTTTTGACCTCCTGAGCTCATTTTTGACCTTATTTGGGGCGTTTTCTGAGGCAATAACCTGATACCTGGTGAAAACTGACGCATAACATCTCATAAATTGCCAAAAAGTAACCTTTTCAAGGAGACATAATTTTGTTCGTCGGGTAGAAAGTGTAGGGAAAGCTGTCAGATGCGCTGTTTTTGCAGCAAATCGCAGTAAAACAGTGTTTTCTTCACGTTTTCTATGCAAAAAGCATTGATTTTTACTGTCGTTTGCGGTTTGTGATAGGGGGTTATAAACGAGGGCAAATGAGCTTAGTGACCGATTAGGGGGGGGGTTATATACGAGGGGGGGTTATATTCGAGGGGGGTTATAAACGCGGCATTACAGTAGTATGGGTCGTCTATTACAGCATCCGACGTCCCTTTATTCCTTCGAAAGAACATCCTAAAGCTACGTACGTTATCTGTAAGCTGACATTACGTAAGCTACGGTACGGTGAAACAATGTCCGGAATTATTGCTCAAATGCCTTCCAGGAAAAAGAATAGGCACATAACAAAACAACGAGAACAACTTTTGATACGAGGCCGAAATCCGAAGAATTTTCATCATTCCAGCCCAAATCTGGCACAAGAGCCGTTGGACGAACTTTCTACGAACATGAGACGTCACTACAAAGATGAAATTGCGCTAAATAATAGTGGTGCAACTGCAACTGGTAAAGCTAGAAGTTTTCCTCACTTGGAAGCGGCTTACCTGCGTAATTTGCAGCAGCAGATTTACTTTCTGGAGATGGAAAACGAACACCTGTAATATGTTTTATCGTTTGTAAGTACACGACACGGCTGCATCAGTTTTACAGAGTTTCTTAGGAGTATTTTTTTATTTTGTATGCTTATTCAGGAAACGGCAGTTCAAAAAGTCTTTTGGAAACATTGCCACCACTAGAAACCGTACTATTCAACGACCACAGAAAACGGCAGTAATTCACTTTAATGAAACGTACGACGACAGTGGTCAAACAGAATATGCTCTTGAAACGGAAGAGATTAAAGCAGGTCGGAGTGAACTTTTGGAAAAAATGCGCCTCATGCAAGGTAAAACCGCAAATAATTTATCCGTCACTGTTGACTGATAGTGATGTTAAGTTGGCATTCGTGTAAGTGGTGCTAGGAGTTTTTAGATGCCTATGCAAGAGACACTGGTGCCTTGAAGCAGAGCGTAATAAATTTGAAGAAGGAGCTGGATGATAAGGAGCCAGAATTGGCGCGCAAAGAAGCTCAGCTGGCGAAAATTCAGGCGGAAGCAATTGATTTCAAAAACCAAGCACAATCTCTGCAAAATTTGTGTGATGAATTGCAAGAAAAGGTGAGCAGGATTTCGCGATGACATAAAACATGGATTGCTGATTGCTCACATACAAGACAACGCAAGTCTTAAACTGATTCTAATCATATTTTTTTGATTTCAGCTGACTTTGAAGGACACCGAATATGCTGCAAGTGCAAAGCTGGACAGAGAGTGTGCGGGTGAAACAGAGAACTTGCTGGATACAGTTCGGACATTAGAGTCTGAATTGATTGATCAGAAATCCAAAATGCGCTCGCAATTGGTAAAAATCTCTCTTTCATACATGTATTGTTACGGAGCTTTAGTGTAACAAATTATGGATCATTATGTAGGTACATACAGTAATACAGGGTGTCTCATAATAAAGCCGTCCACCTTCCCGTGCATGTAACTCTGGAACCACACCATAGATTTTAATGCGGTTTTTTGTATTTTGTAGCCAAGGCTTCAACTGAGATGTGTACAAAATTTTAGCTTCCTAGGCCCAGTGGAAGCTGCTCAAACACCTTTTCCTCCAGCGGTCAAAAACAAGGTTTTTCGAACTGGTAGTGCCGATTTAGGGGTAATTCTGTGCATGATTCATAATAAAATTAGCCTCGTAATGAAGAAAGATGTCCAAAAATGCTAGAAAATGTGTATCTGATGCATTATCCCCAGTGCCAGCGCATAGCAAACGCATGAAACAGGGTATCTTGAAAAACTGAAACCGATATTTTCTCCATAGTAAAGGAAAACGTCGATTTTGAGCTTCGAGATTCAAACCGTCATAGTCTCCGAAGTATGTGAACCACATAGTTGAAATTTTGTACACTTACTTGTTGAAGTCTTGGCTACAAAATACAAAAAACCGCATGAAAATCTAAGGTGTGGTTCCAGAGTTACATGCACGGAAAGATGGACGGTTTATTATGAGACACTCTGTAGTTTATTTCACAGGAAGAAACTCAAACCTTGCGACAGCAATTAAGAGAACTCGACCTGCAAACGCGGAAGGAAAAGCTGATTGCTGAAAGAGTTGAGGCCATTTTTCACAATTTTTACTACTACATCGTGAACTTCCTTGTATCACAAGAGTATGAACAACTGGTACAGTCACATATCCCTGCAGGTGTCGGAAGAAAATCGGTCTCTGATCCATGAAAATGCTCAGCTTTCTGCTCAATTGGAGTCAAGGCTCAAGGAAGTATCCATTGCCGGGCACGAATATCAACAATCTGAGTTGGCAGAACGGAGGATAAAGCAGACCAAAATGCAACAACAGATTGACAAATTGGAAGAGCAACTCAGATCTGAACGGAATCGGAACAGAAACCTTTCATCACAGGTAGGTATTGTATGTACAGTAGGTACTGTAACTTGTGCAAATTTGCAGTGGTACAGTTAAAGGGTTATTTGGTTTTTAAAACCCCAGTTATTTTCCTGCAGCTGGCTTTGGAGGAGTCAACTCTGAAGGAGTTGCGAGAAACAAACTGCAGGTTGACAGAGCAATTGCAATCCTTGGATGCGAGGACTGCACGATTAAGCCAGGAAAATAAGGAACTGCGTCAAAATTGTCTTTCAGCTGAGAAGGAAATGGATGTGCTACGAAATGATGTAAGGCCCTGCAGAAGAATGGGGTGATCTGAAATATCCCTTTGCTGATGACATGCGGTGATTGTTTCTTCAGATATCAGCCAAGGAAAGCAAAATCGGTGAAATGGCCAAGCGCACTGCATATTTTGAGCGAAAATACAAATTACTGATGAGACAGTGCCAGGAGGAGACAGAAATTCAAAACGAAAGGTTGTGAATTTGAATTCAACGCATTTATTCACTGGTGTGGTGAGGGTGACTGTCATTTTATTTACTCCAGAGGGTAAGTTTTTCTATACTTTGTGCATATTTTTTTCAGATTTAAAGAGTTTGATGATTTGGCACAGAAAGTTAGTCGTTTTTCTAGAAGTTTACAACACCCTTCAAAGAAGCCACTATTATTAGACACATCACTGTGATTGCGATTCAGATATTTTCCACATTGTTTCACTGTAGTTTTTAGTGCTACAGTTTTTATCTCATTTTCGAGAGAACTACGGCTGCAGCCTTCTCGATTCCTTTTCTTGTTTTGCAGTTTCCAAAAATTCGTGCCATCTTTGCAAAACATACTGCACATGGTACAATTGTGCCTGGAAAACACCAACAACATGAGCAAGCACTTGTTGTTAGATTACTGAAGGAATGGAAAGTGACAAATTTTGTGTGCCTAGGCCTACCCTTTGCTTCTCCTTGATCTGCATTCATGACACATTCAAAAATTGTGCAATGATCCAAACCGAGAGTGTGCAAACTTTCGTGAACTGCAGCAACAAGCAGAGCAGTTTTCGCAGATAGTATCACTGAATTTTGATTCGTAGTTCTTTCAAGGTCAAAAGTTGACACCACTGCTGTGCCATCCCCTGTTGCTCTGCCAAGGAAAAAGCCGGTGTGACCGGATTCATGAAGCTGTTGGTTTGTTACAACAATCTATAAAGTTCAGTACACAGGAATCTTTGCAATAGCAGTGATATGCTTTATTAGTGGAATGGCAAAGGGTTATTTTCAACTGATAAACAGACAGTACAGTCCAGCTCTCAATGTCATTGTCCAAGCTTCAAATTTGATCCAAGTAAGTCAAAGCCTGGCTATTCTTTAGCACAGGAACTTGGAGCACTTGGGCAGTGCTTTGAAAGAGAATTTCCAAGTAAAAGCGTCACTTGGAGATGCTTGGAATGGTCAACTTGGAGCAACTTTGAAATGCTTGGAAGAACTTGGACCTTTTGTTTACTCTTTCTCGCCTTCTGGCGTCCCTTTTCCACTCCTCTAATCTGGACTTATGTAATTAGAAGGGGGCTTCGCCTCGCGCTCGCATCCCTTCTTTCGCGTAATATAAGACGGCTCATATTTTGCCTGTGGCCCTTTCCCTGTGTGAGAAAACTTTCCTTTGGCAGCTGTCTTCTGTTTCACCTCGCCCTCCCATCTCCAGGTTTTTCTTTCCCATTATGTACCTACCTACATACTGTAGTGACTATAGAGTAAAGCATTACTTCCCTCCTATCGAGAAATCTGATAGGTACCTCACATATGCGCAGTGCATTGCCATGCTGGCTTCTAATCAGGCTGGCGTGGGTTAGCGAGAAAGAAAACAAGAGGCGAAAGGTCAACTTTGAAGGACTTGGACTAACTTTGATCCAATTGGAGCGTCACTTGGAACTTTGAGCACTTTGATCAAATTTGATCCAATTTGAAGATTGGACAATGACTTTGAGAACCTATCTGTACTTGAAGCAAGGCGGTTGGTGGACGCTGTAGCTCTGCAAGGTCGATCAAGCGCATCACATCAACCTTCCCCGGTTTAGGGGTAGAGAAATGTACTGAAAGCTTGCTACTATACAATTTTGCTGAGGCAGATTCATCCAAAATTTTTACAGGAATGGTGTAAAATGTGTGAAGAAGTTCCGCTAATTCACGCAGAAGGCAATCGTGTACAACCCGCACCTGACCCAGAGGCAAAACTGCAATGTGATTCCAGTAAAATTCCAGATGTCTGTGGGAAGAAACTCCATCGAAATCGTCAAAAGTCTGTGGGATTTCAGCAAAACCTTCTGCTCCAACAGGAATTGGTTTCCCCACAAACAATGGACTCGATTTATTCACTCTTTTCAATCGATATTTTTGAGGAATTTCTGCCAACATGTGCTTCTGCAAAGCAGTCAACATGTCATTCTTGGTTTGGGGAAGGGTTAAGGCAGTCCATCTGCAAAACATACCATATAGCCTTCGTAAGAAATTTTTTTACAAAATCCCTCGGACTCGGTATGGAAAATTTTTCAAGTGTGATAACCTTGAGTTGATAGCCAAAGACGGTGGGATGACCATAATAGTTTGACTGCTAAATACTGCCATAACCTCATCCAGCAGCTGGACGTTGTCATCGGTGTACGATTGCAAAAAGAATATTGAGTGGTGCGGCTTGAAAGATTTGAGATGTTGCAGATTTCTGCAAATGGTTGCGCCACTTTTTCTCAAAATTGTGCAGCAGCGGCTACTCAGCTTGCAACTTTGAGGAACCACAAATGTGGAAAAGTGTCTGGACGGTTTTCTGCCGGGAGCCATTATCATTTTCTAATTTTTGACTGCTGATCAGCATGTACAGGGTGTTTCATAATATACTCGCCGGATGTTTGTTGGGGGGTTTTTTTTTCCTTTCGTTTTGGCGTTTGGTTTTTTTGCCTTTTGTTTTGCCCTATCCGGTGTTTCCTTTCTTGTGATTTCGAGTTGAAATGCTGTATGGTAGGAGAAGTAAGAGAGAAAATAGATCACAATTTCAACATTCTTTCCATAATTTTTGCCTACTGCGGCAGTCGTCACATTGGTGGGGGGGAGAATGCTGTGGTGTTTTGTGAGGGGGGGTGGGGTGTGGGGTTTTTTCCTCTCTCCCCCGAGGAGGGGGGGAGTGGTGGTTGGCGGGGGGGGGGGGGCGGAAGGGGGGGGGGGGGGAGGAGGGGGGGGGAGAGAAATCTTAGAATGCCACCCCCCTGTCCGTTTTTTTGTCTGTTTACTGGGCTTAGGTTCTCTTGCGAAACTATGTTGCTCCTAGGAAAGAGCCGCTGGGCTCCAAAAAGAGTCTTTCACTCAATTAGCAGTAAGGGGTGGAAAAAGCTCAAAATTGCAATTTTGAAAGAAAGGGGATAATTCCATTACCAATACAGCATTTCAACTCGAAATGTTTACAAAGAAGGGGAGGCGGGGGGGGGAAGGGGAGGGGGGGGGAGAAAAGAAAGGGAGGAAAAAACCCCCGTATCTCCCCACCGGAGTGTCACATTCGAATGCGGTTTTTTGCGTTGAATAGCCAAGGCTTCAACGTTGATGCAGCCAAAATTTTAGCTTTCTAGGCCAACAGGAAGCGGCTCAAACAGCTCGATTTGCAAAGCGTCAATTTCACACATTTTTGCAGGCGGCCAGGTACAGATCGGCTCCGGTTTTTCTCTCCCCAGTTTACCTAACCCAGTTCTCTCCTTAGTTTTCCTTCCGCAGTATTCCTCTCCCCAGTTTTTATCTGGAGCACAAGTTTCGGTAGAGTTTTCCATCTCCATGCCACTTCTCTTGCAGATTCGAACTTAGCAAACAGTGTTACAGCCAAAATTCGGTCATCCAAGCTTTTCCTTGGGACGCTGATGCCATGGTGATCAAACTGAAGTCTACCTTCGACAAGACTGCTCAAAAATGCATAAAAGTTAGCTTTGAATGGTGAACAGACTTGAAAGAGCGCAAAAAAAGCGAACATGCAAATCCGTTGCCCCGCCTCAGTGCCCTGCCTCCGTTTTGCGCCAAAAAAGGCGCCGCAACTTTGACCGCTTACAGCGCCATGACAATGCAACCTAGGAAGCTAAAATTTTGGCTGCATCAACGTTGAAGCCTTGGCTATTCAACGGAAAAAACCGCATTCGGATGTGACACTCCGGTGAGGAGATATAAGCACAAACATCCGGCGAGTATATTATGAAACACCCTGTATTGTACCGCTTTTCCCTATTCCTTCCGAAACATACTCAGCTAATCGTCGTCAGCGCAAAAAATAGACAAAGAATGCAAAAAGTACGCCGCCCCGAGGCAAATGCGACGGCGGTGTTGCCCCACATAGCTACCACTGATGTCAACTCGGTCTTCAATGAAAACGGGTAAAGTAAAATAAAGTAAATTACCCGGGTGTGCCCTATCCCGGGTAAAGTAAGGTAACTTTACCTGGCCCTTGTCAAAACGGGTAAAGTAAACCCATGTGAAGCATTTTACCCGGGTAAAATCGAGTACCTACATAGGTAGGAGAATTTTGCTTTGAAATTGGTTGCTATGCGCCCATACATATATGTGTCGTAGCGGGTATTAGGATTTAGCGGGATGCGGCATCCCGCTAGCGGGATCTGGAATTCCACTTCCAGCTAGCGGGTATTGGCATGTCTTTGAGATTCCACAACCCGCTAGCTGATTCCGGAATACTGATTTTGACCTTAGTTTTGTGTAAAATTTTTTTGACACCTCGGCACGCAAACGCTGATTTTAAGATTTATTGTTCAGACAAGTCAGTTCTCAAAACAAGCGATCATTATTTATTTATGCGCAATGGTTAAGGAAGTAGGCAATGCATTCGGTTGAAGCTACTACTGAAATGATGCTATTTCGGGTTGAGTGCTGTGACACTTTGAAGAGCAAGTCAATTCATTCCTGAAACAGGGGCGCTGCTTTGAGCGACAAGACTTGCTCGGGCATTTGCAAAGCCATTTGTTGGAGTAGGACGTTTCTGAATGATAATCTTTCGTGAGCGCGATGTCTTGTTCCGGGATCTCCAGCTTATTGTTAGCTCCAATGACCTTGTGAAATTGCTCGCAAAGAAACGAAGATGTTATTTTGCCCTGATCTGTTCCCCAACCAACTTTCCCTCCTTCTTTCCTGCTGATAACCTCAGGGTGTGGGTCTGATAACCTTTCCTTCTTGTGGTCTTCTTTCCTGAAAATCTCTGGGTTTGTGTGGGTGTGTAGTGTACTCTATGCTGGCTGATGTCAGCTGGCTCATCACCGTGTGTCCGGCAATGTCGTATCGGTCTACCTGACAGCCTCTGTACCTACAATGTAATGTACATAACGGCCCGGCGCGTGCTTGGTTGGTGTCGATAAAATAAATACATGCCTACAAGAATGCCATAACCCGCTAGCGTAATATGGAATTCCACTTCCCGCTAGCTGTATTTGGCATGCCTCATCCCGCTAGCAGAATGCCGCATCCCGCTTTGCAAGCAGTGCTAATCCGTTCAGAGCACAAGCTTTTACCTGAGTATCTACCCGAGTAAGTACTAGAAAGTATGGCCGAGTAAATCGGGTAAGTATTAGCCGTACTTACCCGCACTTTCAGCATTTTTACCCGGGTAAGCGTCCATTCTGCTGGGTACCGGTAAACCTTACCCGATAAGCCATTGCATCGGGTAAAGTAAAGTAATTTTACCCGGCCCAAAATAGGCCATTTTACCCGGGTAAAGTACCGGTAAATTTTACTCTGACATCAGTGATAGCTACAGACGAGGCGATTTCAGCGGGGTAAATTATTCACAGAAGTGGATGAAAGACCGCAGGATGGTCTTGAATGAATCACTTTGGTAGACGTCCAAACTAAGCATGATGCAAACAAAATAACGTGTGTATGCAACACTGTACTGCAATGTGTGCGTGAGACGTAACAACCTGTTTGTATGTATTTGTCGCCATGGCAAGAAGCAGACTGATTGAATGAAACTACGTACTGTACATGAATAAGCAACGATCATGCTTGAAAATACACGTACAGTACAGTACAGTACAGTACGTATGTACGTGATCCGCTGTCTCCATTCAAATATTGGCATAGGCAGAATCGGCTCTGATGCCAGAAGAGCTTCCTCTTCCTTGCTTTCCAGAGAATGCACGCAATAGCAGATTTGTACCTGCAAACAAGCGAATGTGAATCGGTACTATATCTACTCTTTGTCACTCTTTGTCTATCGGCTTGAGTCTTTTTTTCTTTACATCATAACACAGGGCATTGTAGAGTGTACGTGTACAATAGGGTGCCATTTTGTATGGCTAAAGCTATACAAATAAATAACACACGGTACCCTGTGGCGTAGAAGCAGCGGTTCTCTGATGGCGAACTGAATGACTGCCTTTCCTCGTTCTTCTAACTGGTCCGGCTCCGTAGGATTCGGTCAAATGAGCTGTTGAAGAACTGGCAATACGCTCATCTGGAGTCGCCTTCTCAATGATAGTGGGTGATTCTTCCGGGGTAATCAAGATTGCAGGAGTCTCCTCATCATGCGATTTTGATGCTATTCGCGGTTGTTCTTGGTCTGTTTCTCTCTGTTCTTGGTAAAGGACCTTAGGTCGAGAATCGTCAATTCGTGTAGATGATGTGTCAACGGCAAGCTGAGATGACACTTTTCTGAAAGAAATGATCCGATTTTTCTTTTCTGTTGTTGTTTTAGGCCTTTGCTAATTTTTTATTTTCTGAAGAACATATTTTATTTATTTATTTATTTATTTATTTATTTATTTATTTATTTATTTATTTATTTATTTATTTATTTATTTATTTATTTATTTATTTATTTATTTATTTATTTATTTATTTATTTATTTATTTATTTATTTATTTATTTATTTATAGGCCTACTACTTGTATATGCTTATTTATTTTCAGATGGAAGTTTTTACTTACACCCTTTTCACGGCGACATCTTTATCTTTGTCTTTCAACGGAACAATAGTTTTCGGTTCATAATAGCTGAAAATATCACATGCTCTTATTGCATTTTTAGAAACAGACACTGCAATACACTGTGTGCTTGCCATATGTATATCTGCACAACAGGTTTAGGAACATAACGTACCCAAGTCCAGAGCTACAGTAGGCCAAAATGTATAGAACTGGAAACAAGGCCAACCCAATTGGCAGAAGAAGCACATTCATCCATTCGGTGGTTGCGTCATATTTCGGCACTTTGTCATACTGTAACAGGCTCCAACCAACGGATGCAGCAAGCGTTACACCATGCTGATTCAGAATTTCTAAAGTAAATACTGTAACTCTAAAAAAATCTACAGTAAAGAAATATTCGTCCGGATGTATTTACCGGTAGATAATATCCCTATTTTCCTATGATCACATTTTAGTACATAGCACATCATCAATAATCATAATACGACAATATATGTATAAAAAAAATTTCTGAAAGGACAATACAAAAATTAGTAAAATAGGATATTGTTGGATAATGCGGGTCAGGGAATTTTGGCCAGCACCGCCCTAAGCCCATATTGTATTATTTTTGCTGTTTTCAGGGCACTCCTGCCAACGCCTTTCCTCCGTTTCAGTAAATTTGTTCATTTCAACCGGTAGCAGTCATAAAAGAATTGTTGATCTTTGGCATTTAAACTGGAAACAAAATTTGCAGAGAAGCTGCTGCACTAATCTAATCAGTCATGCGTGTAACAATACATAAGTCATCGAAGCCCAAGGATAAAACGATCGGTATTTTTGCATCTGCACTTGGTTGGATTGTACGTACTGTAGGTACATAGGTAGGTACAGTACAAACATAGTTCAGAGAAAGAAAAAGCTGTTTTGCTGAGATGGCTTGCTTGAACACTTGTTCGCTTATATTGGCAGGTAAGGAACGGGGACAATTTTATTATAAAATAAATATTTTATTATAATTCTTTTTGCACTCTGCGTTTGCCATTTTAACTTTTTATCAGGGTTGCTTCTCATGATCTGTCACCAAACGCTGGCTCTGTCTGTGCTGCCTAAAGGTGAAGCTTTTGAGCTGAAGAGAGAGAAACGAAATCTCTTTGACTTTGCTCGCATGGTGCAACGCACCACTGGTCAACTGCGCTACATCGCTATGTTGGCCACCTATGGATGCTGGTGTGGTTTTGGAGGATCCGGTCAGCCAGTGGATGCGTTGGACGAGTGAGGGGAAGGGTTAGCCCAATAACAGAAACGGTCACGCAAGAGAATGGATTCCGGCAATTTTTTTCCGGAGGTAGATGTTGCTCCGGAATGTCACATCTACCTCCGGACTGTGCGCAACTTCTGGTTGAGCGCGCAAATTTTTTTCCGGAAGTTTTTGATCACTTTTTTTTACATCTACCTCCGGACTCCGGAGCATAGATGTGTGTTTTTTCCGGGGCACCCCCCTCCGGAAAAAACACACATCTACCTCCGGAATTTTATTCCGGCTGGACGCAATATTGCGTCCGATCCCGGTTTACGGGTTAACCCGCTCAAATATTTACGGAGCTCTCAAATGACCACTAACCTAAATCGTGACTTGGGATCATTTGGATTGTTTTGTCCATTTGGTTTTTTTACCAATAATTAAGATTATTTGCTTGCTTGCAATTTTTGTACAGGTGTTGCAAATCCCATGATGCCTGCTACGACTTCTTAGTGGCAAACGTGACCAATTGTGACCTGGCGGGAAGCTGGTTTGGCAATTACAAATGGGACGCGACTAGAAAAGGAGATATTCAGTGCAACTGTAAGGAGTTGAAAAAGGATAAAAATTATTGATCATCTTTGCATTAGGTACGTACTGCACGTACCTAGATGTTTTTATTTTAGCAAAAAAGCTGTGCGAAATGCGAAGATGCGAGTGTGACAAAGCGGCGGCCAACTGTTTCAATGTGAACATTGGACTGATGAGCGAAGAATTTGTGTTCCATCGGTTTCGCAATACAGCTAATTGCAGGGATTAGGCTGTGCAGTGCTGTTACCCTGAATGTCTTGATCTGATAAGCAAGACAAAACGCCTTCTTTCTTTCACTTTGCAAATTGTATCGTTATCGAAGTCTGGCATCAAACAGAGCGTTTTTCGCGCTTTCACACCTTCTTCCTTCCATTTGTGTTGCACAGTATGTAACCAGTAAGTACATATGGGCCAAATTAGTCATAAATCTTGCAATCCTGCAATCTTGCTTTGCAATACCGCTTGACTGCTTTAGTATTCTAGTAGAATAGGTAGTTTGTTTCTATCTGAGCTCTACTGTACACCCCAGTCCGAAATAAATAAAATAATAAATTAATTAATTAATATTAAATAAATAGGCCGAAATAAATAATAAGTAAATAGACCTAAATAAATACGCAAATAAAAACATTCTTTTCTTACTGGAAAGAAGGGGTTTCCCAAGCAGGAAGCGTCGTTGTTTCCTTTGCAATATGGTTCCTACCGGATACAACACCACAAACTTCAGCTCCAAGGTTGAATAGTCGAAACGGGGAAAGCCGTCCAAAAATATCACATGTTCTGGTAGAAATTCAGACCTTCAAAAGTCGCTACAGAAGTGGTGCAAAACTTTTCGTCTTTTTTCACCAAAAACTCTTTTTTACCTTTTTGGGAAAGATTCCACATTGCATTCGGTCAAGTTGATGCAGTACTGTCGAATACGATCAGGTAAAAGTCGATGCACAGAGAAAAATACGCAGATCTTCGTTGCCATAAAAGACTTCTACCTGTATTTTGCAGTTGCGCAATGACTATTTTTGGTGGTTGCGAGGTGACCAGTGGTATTTAGTGAAAGTTTAGATCGGTGCCAACGGGGACTCGACGTCGTTCAGTGGGAGCAGAAAAAGGAGCTATGTAGCTAAGCTAATAGAAGAAAAGACAACAAAACCACGTTAGCAGCGATGAAAACTTTTTCGTAAATATAATATACCGCGGGGCCACCTTGCAACCAACCATTAAATAAGTTTGCACAACTGGTTCTGTACGACAGAGAGTAATCTGCGCTTTTTCATCGGTGGACCGACTCTAACAACTTCGCAAACTGTCGGCTGGTCAACTCTGACCACTGCTGCTCTTGGCATGGTAGCATGATGAGAGTCATGGCGTAGTCGTGAAGGATAGTTTCTAAAAAAAATTAGAAAATTAGGCAAAAAATTTTTATGCCTTTTGTAACACAGTTTCCTGTATTTACTGTAGTACCTTGACGGTCCAACAAAAAGTTTCCCGGCTGTCCCGTGACCACTTCAAATAAAAAATACGGTTGCCAATACAGCAAGAATACGAACTTCCAAGGTCCCATTGAGCCTTTTGCGAATAAAGACAAAAAGAAGAGAATTGGTAGAGAAAAGAAAGAGGAAAGTTTTTCGAGAGGATTTGTACGTACTTTCATCTATGTACAAGCATACCGTATTTACCGGTGCATAGCCCCATGGGGGTATGCAAAAATTGAGAGGTCCCATATGGGGGTATGCATGGGGGGTTATGCATTGGGGGGTTATGCATGGGGCATTTTTTATGTTTTTGAGAGGTGCGCAGAGGCATATTTTTTAGGTCAAAAGCACGTGTTTTAGCAGGGCATAATTGAGGTCAAAACACGGTTTACAATATAGGCCCAAGCACCATTCCATTCCCAAGCACCATTTAAGCCCAAACCCAAGCCCAAGCACCAATATAGGCCCACCCCCAAGCAGGCTTATAGGCATCTTAGCTTGGTGTGGGAGTGGCTATGGGTACTATATGACCAGCTTACATAGGTAGGTTCAGGTACTGTACAGTACATAAGGGGGTATGCATTGGGGGGGGGGGGGGTTATGCATTGGGCATTTTTTATGTTTTGCCAATATGGGGGTATGCATTGGGGGGGTTATGCATTGGGGGGGTTATCTACCGGTAAATACGGTATTATGCTTTTGCGTTCAGTTCAGGCTACGAAGAAAAATGGTGCTGCACCTCACAACCATTTAGCATTGCCGCAGAATCAAGGGATGACGGTAACTGATGATGAAGCACAGAATGTGACAGGTTCGAAATTAACCTCGCGTTGACTAATGGGCGGCATGTGGCTTGTTCCGATGAAGCTTGGGTGGTTTCGCAGCTAGTAAGGCTTCTCTTCAGCTACTAAGTTTTGTACAAGAAGGATATCTGCGTTCACACAACTCTTCTTACAGTAATTTTCATACGACAAAAGAAAACACGCAACAAGACACGAACAACGCAAAAGAGAAAGTCCTTGCAAAGCTGTTTTTTGTCGTGAAAATGTCGTCCATTGATGATGAAATTGCATATCCACAAATGCTGCCAGCGATGATGCAGTGATTCTAGAAGATGACAGCTAAGATAGGGGAGAAAAGTTGAAAAAGACCTATACGTATGTGCTACATATTTTACTCGAGTAGTCGGGAAATTTTGGACAACTTTACTCGAGCAAGGTCCCAGCCGAGTAAAGTTTACTCGTTTTTACTCAGGTATCAAAGGTGCAGGGTAAATTTACCCGATTTTACTCAGTTTGGCAATGAGCCGGGTGCCCACCAGTGGTGTACACGTAAGTTTGTAGGCACTACTGTACGTAGGTCTGTATGTAATATACGTAGCACATGCATGGCTTCAGAAACGCACCCCACACTACGAAATAAAAAAATTACTTGCATCATCAGCATCTTTACATAAAGTACCTACATTATGTACTGAATAATACCACAGCAACACAAAATCAGTGTAATACGTTCATTTTGTATCAGTTGTACCTACGTACGGTTGTATCAGTCAGTCAATACATATACCTACGTTCATACACCTTATATGTACTGTACCTACTGTACAGTACCTACTCTACCACCTCATCACTTTCTTTTCTTTCGAAGACAGCTGGTCAGTAATCCATTGCTGAAGTAAGACATCGCTAGCACTTTCTTGCCAAGCAGCTCATACTTCTCTGCGCATCTGCAAGCAGTGAAAGAGCAACGCAAATGATTACATCCATTTAACCCCTCCTCTATTTCGCAGGTCGCCGCGACCAAAATGCGACCCCTGACGACAAAATTAACAAAGTGTCTAAAACGCCACCGAAGGTTACTGGTAGCATTTTTGGAAAAGTTTGGTTGTCAGAAAAAATGCCAGCAAAACGCGATCGCATGAGACCAAATGCGATTCAAATGTTATACTAATGCGATACTATAATGCGATCGCATTTTGGTCGCACTAGGTCGCATTTTGGTTGCAGAGACCTGCGAAATTAGGAGAGGTTAAAAATAAAAATAAACTTAAGACTTAGCCACTTTGGCACCTATGTTACTTACGTGCGTAACCAATCAATAATCACGCATGGGCCTTACTCTCTTTCACTAGGGCATTGGGTTCGATCCACCATGTGTAGGCATTTGATCATTGCGAGGTATCCCTTGTACATGCACATCGTGTCATCAGCAGCTGAACCAGATTTGTCGTTGGCAGCAGTTTTCATTGGATTTGCAGCAGCAGGTTCAAGGAAAAGTGAAAGAAAGTCGTTCTCAGTTCGAGACGCCTACAGGAAGATTTAAGTCTGCAGTCAGGGATAATTACGTAAACACAGTCCAAGTCATAAATAAAAATTCGCCCATAAAATACAATACAGTGCCGTGCTGGGACTCGAACCCAGAGGCCTCTCGCTGTACATGCGTGCTACAACTGAGCTACACCAGTACCAGTGGCAGAATCGTTCTCACTATCATCTACCCTATCTAAAGCTTTACGTATGCCTCTCCCCGTCCTAAAACTTTGCCCCATCCTACCCTTCACACATTGGTGCGCTTCAGACGTGAACTCCGAATTCGGAGCCCTGACTTGACTATGCTTCAACATGTAAAATCTCCGAGTTCGCACCGAAGTCGCTCCGTTTTTCCAAACGTGCGTGTGTATCCGAGTTTGTAATTCGCAGACCTGTGAGTATTCGTTTCGGTTCAAAACGAAGTCTTTCCGAACTCGGAGCGAACTCGTTCGGAGCAAACTCAAAGCACTTCTGAAGCGCACCACTGTGTGTGTACCTATACCTTTGCTCGTGCAACTTCTGCAATCTCACTTCCAACCGCCGCGACGCAGTCGCCCATTCCTGCCAAATACATGCCGGCCATTCTTTCCGTCAGCATTAACTCTGTGATGATTTTGAAGCCGGTCTCTTCGGCATCATTTGCCACGCAAACGTTGTAGCGGGCGGCTTTTCGCAGCTCCTTAGCGCATTCAATGCTGCCAATCTTGATGTTATCTGCTCTACACTTCGCAGCTTGATAACACCAGTTCTCAGACAGTGCGAATGCCTGAAAAGAGCGAAATATTCATGATGCTGCCTTTTATGGACGAGTTGCGTTGTCGCGATTGGGTTGTTCGTTAGGGATCCCGCGGTAGGTATTTCGTTTCGTAACTTGCAGCATACTGGGCCCATGATGGTTGCAGATGCCCGCAGAGTAGGTTGTACCGTAGGTGGAATTTACGTACTTCAGACACAACCGCACAGGACAGAGGAAAAGAAAGAGAATAAAACGTTGAACACAAAAGCGCGCAGACAGGAAACAGACATCGAGTTCGACAACAATTCATCACTTTATTCATGATCGCATGCGTGCGCACAACATACAACCAATGGTATTATCGCATACCACAAATGCAGTAAACATGGCGAATACCAACCATATTGTGTATGTAAATAGCGCTCTACATACAATTCGTACATAATAGTTTCAACTTGCATACGTTAGAATGGCTCCAAGTACTTTACACATAAATTTGCATAACTTGGCGTATTAGAAATCACCCCACTTTACATATATTGTACACGTACGTACATAATGTATATGTATCAAAAATGATCAGCGGTAAAATGAAGCAGCGTAAAATCATATCCAATGAGAGCCAGGGTCCAGGAGGGGAGTGAGGAGTGAAAGGCGGCGGAAGGTGGCTTTAGCTTCTAGTCTATTGCAAAATGGGTGGACGTGGCGAAAGGTGGAGAAATGAGTTGAAGCTGGAATGTCCGATTGAAAGCTGAGAAATTTGCGAGTTCATGTGATTAGCTGTTGAAACAGGGGTTGAAGGCTGCTTTGTGTGAGGTAGTCTTCTTGAATAGTTAACCGAACTGCAAGCAGAAGTTTCTTCCATACAAGAGTTCTTTTCTTCATCACAGCGCAGTTGATACTATTATTGATTGAAAAACGGAGACAACAAAAGACAAGACCGCACGGCGCACACTGACACTGACACTCAAAACAAAACGTCGATGCCAAGCAGGCACCGATCCAAACTTTCACTAAATACCGCAGGGTCGCTATCGACCAACCCAATTGCGACAACGCACAACCTACAGTAACCTGCTATTGGTGCATAGGTGCATGTAGACCCATGCACAACAAAACTAGGGGGACTCATTAGGTTATCCAATATCCATGGGGCTACCGACGCATGGCTCATCGTTCTTGTCTTTGTGTCATTGCTGCCACGCCTACGTACGTACGTACCTACAGTACATTGTATGTACGAACAGGTAAAATTTTATAAGCAACAATATTCGCTTACCAACAAAACCAAAACAACGACCATCTTTAAGACCATCTGATCATTGACTCAAACAAACTTCAAACCATTAAGTAAAAGTTCACTCATCCGACTATTAACTTTTACCTTTACAAACAAGCCACCCAAAAAGCCTTCTGCCCATTTTACCCATTCTCTCCCCATCACAATAACTTTCATCTTCTCTAACCATTTTTATTTCCAAATAAATATTGGGGAACTCTGTGTCATCTTCTCCAATATGACTCAACTATTGTTGTTCATTAGACATTTTGACACTTAAAAACTTTTTTTCTTGTCTTACCCTCCCCTTCCACTCCACCCATTTTCAATAACTAGAAGCTAAACCACCTTCCCCCCTTCCGTCTACCTCCTCACTCCCCTCCTACCCTCCTCATTATAATTTTACCTCTTCATTTTACCCTGATCATTTTTGATACATATACATTATGTACGTACTTACAATATATTAAGTGGGGTGATTTTAATACGCCAATTATCAAATTTATTTAAATACTTTGGAGCCATTCTACGTATCAAGTTGAAACTATTATTACAATTTATTAACGCTATTTACATACACAATATTTGTATTCCCATTTTACTCATTTTGTATCATATACCATTTTTATTTTCCACCATCATCATAATGATAATTTTTCAACTCATGTCTTTTCCTTCTCCGCTTTTTTTAACTTTTATTCTCTTTCTTTTTCCTCCTGTCCTTCGTTTTCTGAAGTACGTAAATTCCACCTACGGTACAACCTACTCTGTGGCATCTAAACCATCATGGGCCCATATGCTGCAAGTTACAAACGAAATACCTACGCGGGATCCCTAACGAACAACCCAATCGCGACAACCAACTCTCCATAAAAGGCAGCATCATGAATATTTCGCTCTTTTACATTCGCACTTCTAGAACTGTGTTATAAGCTGCGAAGTGTAGAGCAATAACATAAGATTGCACATTAATCCTAAGGAGCTGCGAAAAGCCGCCCGCTACAACTTTGCGTGGCAAATGATGCCGAAGAACCGGCTTCAAAATCATACAGAGTTAATCTGACGAAAGAATGCCGGCATTATTTGCAGAATGGCGACTGCGTGCGGCGGTTGAAGTGAGATTGCAGAGTTGCACAGAAAGGTATAGGTACACACACAGTGGTGCGCTTCAGAGTGCTTTAGTTTGCTCCGAACAGTTCGCTCCGAGTTCGGAAAGACTCTCTTTTGAACCGAAACGAATACTCACAGGTCTGCGAATTACAAACTCGGATACACACGCACGTTTGAACGGAGCGACTTCGGTGCGAACTCGGAGATTTTACATGTTGAAGCATAGTCAAGTCAGGGCTCCGAATTCGGAGTTCACGTCTGAAGCGCACCAATGTGTGAAGGGTAGGATGGGGCAAAGTTTTAGGACGGGGAGATGCATACGTAAAGCTTTAGATAGGGTAGATGATAGTGAGAACGATTCTGCCACTGGTACTGGTGTAGCTCAGTTGTAGCACGCATGTACAGCGAGAGGCCTCTGGGTTCGAGTCCCAGCACGGCACTGTATTGTATTTTATGGGCGAATTTTTATTTATGACTTGGACTGTGTTTACGTAATTATCCCTGACTGCAGACTTAAATCCTTCCTGTAGGCGTCTCGAACTGAGAACGACTTTCTTTCACTTTTCCTTGAACCTGCCTGCTGCAAATCCAATGAAAACTGCTGCCAACGACAAATCTGGTTCAGCTGCTGATGACACGATGTGCATGTACAAGGGATACCTCGCAATGATCAAATGCCTACACATGGTGGATCGAACCCAATGCCCTAGTGAAAGAGAGTAAGGCCCATGCGTGATTATTGATTGGTTACGCACGTAAGTAACATAGGTGCTAAAGTGGCTAAGTCTTAAGTTTATTTTTATTTTTAACCTCTCCTAATTTCGCAGGTCTCTGCAACCAAAATGCGACCTATGCGACCAAAATGCGATCGCATTATAGTATCGCATTAGTATAACATTTAATCGCATTTGGTCTCATGCGATCGCGTTTTGCTGGCATTTTTTCTGACAACCAAACTTTTCCAAAAATGCTACCAGTAACCTTCGGTGCGTTTTAGACACTTTGTTAATTTTGTCGTAGGGGTCGCATTTTGGTCGCGGCGACCTGCGAAATAGAGGAGGGTTAAAGATTAATCATTTCTTCTCTTTCACTCTTCAATCGCAGAGAAGTATGACTCTGCAAGAAATCTACGATTCTTACTTACGATTACTACCACTTCTTCGAAGAAAAAAAGTGATGAGTGTAATAGTACTTACATATACATACATATAATTATACTATATATTATTACTGACTGATACAACCTACTATACAACTATACAAAATAACTATTACACTATTTTTTTCTTGTATTATTCATACATAATGTAGTACTTTATTAAAGATGCTGATGATGCAATAATTTTTTTATTTCTAGTGTGGGTGCCGTTTCTGAAGTAAGACATCGCTACACTTTCTTGCCAAGCACTCATCTTCTCTGCGCATCTGCAAGCAGTGAAAGAGCAACGCAAATGATTACATCCATTTAACCCCTCCGCCTCTATTTCGCAGGTCGCCGCGACCAAAATGCGACCCCTGACGACAAAATTAACAAAGTGTCTAAAACGCCACCGAAGGTTACTGGTAGCATTTTTGGAAAAGTTTGGTTGTCAGAAAAAATGCCAGCAAAACGCGATCGCATGAGACCAAATGCGATTCAAATGTTATACTAATGCGATACTATAATGCGATCGCATTTTGGTCGCACTAGGTCGCATTTTGGTTGCAGAGACCTGCGAAATTAGGAGAGGTTAAAAATAAAAATAAACTTAAGACTTAGCCACTTTGGCACCTATGTTACTTACGTGCGTAACCAATCAATAATCACGCATGGGCCTTACTCTCTTTCACTAGGGCATTGGGTTCGATCCACCATGTGTAGGCATTTGATCATTGCGAGGTATCCCTTGTACATGCACATCGTGTCATCAGCAGCTGAACCAGATTTGTCGTTGGCAGCAGTTTTCATTGGATTTGCAGCAGCAGGTTCAAGGAAAAGTGAAAGAAAGTCGTTCTCAGTTGAGACGCCTACAGGAAGATTTAAGTCTGAGTAGGGATAATTACGTAAACACAGTCCAAGTCATAAATAAAAATTCGCCCATAAAAACAATACAGTGCCGTGCTGGACCGAACCAGAGGCCTCTCGCTGTACATGCGTGCTACAACTGAGCTACACCAGTACCAGTGGCAGAATCGTTCTCACTATCATCTACCCTATCTAAAGCTTTACGTATGCCTCTCCCCGTCCTAAAACTTTGCCCCATCCTACCCTTCACACATTGGTGCGCTTCAGACGTGAACTCCGAAGTGGGGGGGCCATATTGTGCTGGGCTGGTTGGCAATGTGCTTGGAATGAATGTGCTGGCCTATATTAACCGTGTTTTGCCTCAATTATGCCCTGCTAAAACACGTGCTTTTGACCTAAAAAATATGCCTCTCGCACCTCTCAAAAACATAAAAAATGCCCCATGATAACCCCCCAATGCATAACCCCCATCATACCCCCATATGGACCTCTCAATTTTTGCATACCCCCATGGGCTATCACCGGTAAATACGTATGCTTGTACATAGATGAAAGTACGTACAAATCCTCTCGAAAACTTTCCTCTTTCTTTTCTCTACCAATTCTCTTCTTTTTGTCTTTATTCGCAAAAGGCTAATGGACCTTGGAAGTTCGTATCTTGCTGTATTGGAACGTATTTTTTATTGAAGTGGTCAGGGAAGCGGAAACTTTTTGTGACCGTCAAGGTACAGTGTACAGTACCGCAATACAGGAAACTGTGTAACAAAAGTAATAAAAAATTTTTGCCTGATTTTCGAATTTTTTTTAAAACTTCCTTCACGCTCGCCATGACTCTCATCATGCTCCATCCAAGAGAGCAGTGGCAATGAGCGAAGTGAAGTTGTTCGTCGAAAAAAGCGCAGATTCCTCTGGAAGAACCATAAACTTTTTAATGTGTAAGTGGCGCGGTATTATATTTACGAAAAAGTTTATCGCTGCTAACGTGGCTTTCTTAGCTAGCTACATAGCTTTTCTAGCTATAGAACGAAGTCAAGCAAAACCACGTTAGCAGCGATGAAACTTTTCGTAAATATAATATACCGCGGGGCCACCTTGCAACCAACCATTAAATAAGTTTGCACAACTGGTTCTGTACGACAGAGAGTAATCTGCGCTTTTTCATCGGTGGACCGACTCTAACAACTTCGCAAACTGTCGGCTGGTCAACTCTGACCACTGCTGCTCTTGGCATGGTAGCATGATGAGAGTCATGGCGTAGTCGTGAAGGATAGTTTCTAAAAAAAATTCGAAAATCAGGCAAAAATTTTTTATTACTTTTGTTACACAGTTTCCTGTATTGCGGTACTGTACACTGTACCTTGACGGTCCATCAAAAAGTTTCCCGGCTGTCCCGTGACCACTTCAAATAAAAAATACGGTTGCCAATACAGCAAGAATACGAACTTCCAAGGTCCCATTGAGCCTTTTGCGAATAAAGACAAAAAGAAGAGAATTGGTAGAGAAAAGAAAGAGGAAAGTTTTTCGAGAGGATTTGTACGTACTTTCATCTATGTACAAGCATACCGTATTTACCGGTGCATAGCCCCATGGGGGTATGCAAAAATTGAGAGGTCCCATATGGGGGTATGCATGGGGGTTATGCATTGGGGGGTTATGCATGGGGCATTTTTTATGTTTTTGAGAGGTGCGCAGAGGCATATTTTTTAGGTCAAAAGCACGTGTTTTAGCAGGGCATAATTGAGGTCAAAACACGGTTTACAATATAGGCCCAAGCACCATTCCATTCCCAAGCACCATTTAAGCCCAAACCCAAGCCCAAGCACCAATATAGGCCCACCCCCAAGCAGGCTTCGGAGTTCACGTCTGAAGCGCACCAATGTGTGAAGGGTAGGATGGGGCAAAGTTTTAGGACGGGGAGAGGCATACGTAAAGCTTTAGATAGGGTAGATGATAGTGAGAACGATTCTGCCACTGGTACTGGTGTAGCTCAGTTGTAGCACGCATGTACAGCGAGAGGCCTCTGGGTTCGAGTCCCAGCACGGCACTGTATTGTATTTTATGGGCGAATTTTTATTTATGACTTGGACTGTGTTTACGTAATTATCCCTGACTGCAGACTTAAATCTTCCTGTAGGCGTCTCGAACTGAGAACGACTTTCTTTCACTTTTCCTTGAACCTGCTGCTGCAAATCCAATGAAAACTGCTGCCAACGACAAATCTGGTTCAGCTGCTGATGACACGATGTGCATGTACAAGGGATACCTCGCAATGATCAAATGCCTACACATGGTGGATCGAACCCAATGCCCTAGTGAAAGAGAGTAAGGCCCATGCGTGATTATTGATTGGTTACGCACGTAAGTAACATAGGTGCCAAAGTGGCTAAGTCTTAAGTTTATTTTTATTTTTAACCTCTCCTAATTTCGCAGGTCTCTGCAACCAAAATGCGACCTAGTGCGACCAAAATGCGATCGCATTATAGTATCGCATTAGTATAACATTTGAATCGCATTTGGTCTCATGCGATCGCGTTTTGCTGGCATTTTTTCTGACAACCAAACTTTTCCAAAAATGCTACCAGTAACCTTCGGTGGCGTTTTAGACACTTTGTTAATTTTGTCGTCAGGGGTCGCATTTTGGTCGCGGCGACCTGCGAAATAGAGGCGAGGGGTTAAATGGATGTAATCATTTGCGTTGCTCTTTCACTGCTTGCAGATGCGCAGAGAAGTATGAGCTGCTTGGCAAGAAAGTGCTAGCGATGTCTTACTTCAGCAATGGATTACTGACCAGCTGTCTTCGAAAGAAAAAAAAGTGATGAGGTGGTAGAGTAGGTACTGTACAGTAGGTACAGTACATATAAGGTGTATGAACGTAGGTATATGTATTGACTGACTGATACAACCGTACGTAGGTACAACTGATACAAAATGAACGTATTACACTGATTTTGTGTTGCTGTGGTATTATTCAGTACATAATGTAGGTACTTTATGTAAAGATGCTGATGATGCAAGTAATTTTTTTATTTCGTAGTGTGGGGTGCGTTTCTGAAGCCATGCATGTGCTACGTAGATTACATACAGACCTACGTACAGTAGTGCCTACAAACATACGTGTACACCACTGGTGGGCACCCGGCTCATTGCCAAACTGAGTAAAATCGGGTAAATTTACCCTGCACCTTTGATACCTGAGTAAAAACGAGTAAACTTTACTCGGCTGGGACCTTGCTCGAGTAAAGTTGTCCAAAATTTCCCGACTACTCGAGTAAAATATGTAGCACATACGTATAGGTCTTTTTCAACTTTTCTCCCCTATCTTAGCTGTACAAAATGTACAAAATTTCAGCTAATTTGTCGACATACTTCGGAAATTGCGACGGTTTGAATCTCGAAGCTCAAAATCGACGTTTTTCTTCAGTACTGAGAAAAATTTGGGTCTTAATTTTTCAAGATACCCTGTTCCATACGTTTGCTATGGTGGCACAGGAGATAATGCATGAGATACACATTTCCTAGCATTTTGGGACATCTTTCTTATTTGCGAAACTAATTTTATTTTGGACCATGCACAGAATTACCCCAAAATCGGCACTACCAGCTCGAAAACCCTTGTTTTTGACCGCTGGACAAAGAAGGTGTTTGAGCAGCTTCCACTGGACCCAGGAAGCTAAAATTTTGTACACATCTAAGTTGAAGCATTGGCTACTAAATACAAAAAACTGCATGAAAATTTAACTTGTGGTTCCAGAGTTACATGCACGGAAAAGTGTTCGGTTTATTATGAGACACCCTGTACATGCCGGCCATTCTTTCCGTCAGCATTAACTCTGTGATGATTTTGAAGCCAGTCTCTTCGGCATCATTTGCTACGCAGACGTTGTAGCGGGCGGCCTTTCGCAGCTCCTTGGCGCACTCAATGCTGCCAATTTTGATGTTATCTGCTCTACACTTCGCAGCTTGATAACACCAGTTCTCAGACAGTGCGAATGCCTGAAAAGAGCGAAATATTCATGATGCTGCCTTTTATGGACGAGTTGCGTTGTCGCGATTGGGTTTTTCGATAGGGATCCCGCGGTAGGTATTTCGTTTCGTAACTTGCAGCATACTGGGCCCATGATGGCTGCACACGCCCGCAGAGTAGGTAAGTTGTAGGTAGGTGAAATTTACGTACTTCAGACACAACCGCACAGGATAGAGGAAAAGATAGAGAATAAAACGTTGAACACAAAAGCGCGCAGACAGAAAACAGACATCACTACGTAATCCAATAGCCAGAATACATTTTCATCTCCGAGAGAATTTGATAATGCAAAGTTTGGATCGGTGTCTGCTTGGTCGTCGGACGTTATTCAATTATCTGGGGGCGGAAAAGGAGCGAGTGAACAGAAGAGTTCGAGAACAAGACGTCGATGACCAAGCAGGCACCGATCCAAACTTTCACTAAATACCGCAGGGTCGCTATCGACCAACCCAATATTGCGACAACGCACAACCTACAGTAACCTGCTATTGGTGCATAGGTGCATGTAGAGCCATGCACAACAAAACTAGGGGGACTCATTAGGCTATCCAATATCCATGGGGCTTCCGACGCATCGCTCATCGTTCTTGTCTTTGTATCATTGGTGCCACGCCTAGTACGTACCTACGTACGTACCTACAGTACATTGTATGTACGAACGGGTAAAATTAAAAATAAGCAACAATATTCGCTTACCAACAAAACCAAAACAACGACCATCTTTAAGACCATCTGGATGCAGTGTGACTCAGAAGCAGAAGCTGTGCAGAGAGCCATCGTGAAGGTAAAAGTTGCACTCAGTTTGGACCTGGAGTCTGATTGAACGTTTTAGCCTTGTATGGTATAAAAAAATCCACAGGAGGCAAAATTTTTTTTAGCGTACTCAAGCACGCAACCGTACAAAACAGCATCAAAAATTACAAATGACTTTTGCAACCCAATCTAAACAGCTCAAAGTGTATTGGCTAATCTTTTCAAGAGTATGGCTTTTCAATGTTCCAACCAAGCAATAGTGAAGCTTACAATAAATATTATCAAATACCCTAGCATTTCTAATTCTACTTGTGTAATCGAACCAAATCAATTATACAAATTGGCACTGATAAGCTTCGAAAGCCTAGGCGCATACGTACGTATAGGTCTGTTATGCATTGGACTACAAAACTTGTAGTAGAAAAAACTTCTGACTAATTGATTTGGTACTACATGTACATACGTTCAGTACTGTAGAAATGGCGAAAATGATCGGATCAGCCTGCAAGGCACTTGTCGACCGCATCATCAAACTTGGCAAATGCAGCACGAACCGCGCCAACGTATTTTTCATTCTGTTGGATGCATCTGAACATATTGCAAAGGTCTGGCATGGCAGGTGTACATACACAAAATGTAAAAAATATTTGAAAAAGTTGGAAATTTGTTCAGAATCCATAAATCAGTATCGAGTATTGACCTGTTGCGCTACGGACATTCGGGTGGTTGTGAGGTGGCCCCGCGCTATTTGGTGTTTGTTTATACAGAGTGTCTCATAATAAACCATCCACCTTTCCGTGCATGTAACTCTGGAACCACAAGTTAGATTTTCATGCGGTTTTTTCTATTGTGTAGCCAAGGGTGCAACTTATGTAGATGTGTACAAAATTCAACTATGTGGTCCACATACTTCGGAAATTGCGGCGGTTTCAATCTCGAAACTCAAAATCGACGTTTTTCTTTAGTATGGAGAAAAATTTCGGTCTTAATTTTCAAGATACCCAGTTCCATGCGTTTTCTATGCTGGCACTGGGGCTAATGTATGAAATACACATTTTCTAGCATTTTGGGACATTTTTTTTCATTACAAGACTAATTTTTATTTTGGACTATGCACAGAAGACCAATCGGCACTACCAGTTGCAAAACCCTCGTTTTTTGACCGCCGGAGAAAGAAGGTGCTTGAGCAGCTTCCACTAGGCCTATGAAGCTGAAATTTTGTATACACATCTAAGTTGAAGCCTTGGCTACAAAATAGAAAAAACCGCATGAAAATCTAAGATGTGGTTCCAAAGTTACATGCCCGGAATGGTGGATGGTTTATTATGAGACACCCTGTACTATATACAGTTTAGATCAGTGCGATCCGAGCCGATGCGATCCGAGCGAAACAAGCCAATAGGCCGTGATAAGGAACAGCGCTTACTTTGCTAAATCTGCACAGGCTTTCGGTGTTGATGGAAGATTTTGGAGACAGTGCACTCCTGCTCCAATGATGGTACTGGAGCACCGCTTTTGGTACGACGAAGATGCTTTTTGTTGTAAGAGGCCGTTCCCAAAGGCTGGTTTCATAAGCATCTCAATTGGAAAGTTTGCTATCTAAAAAAACCACAGCGATTACATATTGTACACTAAAGAACATGTTTATCTTTTGCTTTAAGAAATGGTGTTTGTCTACCAAGCATACCAAGGGTCCATAGTAATCAGTAAAAGTATTCCAGCTAAGCGCTACTCGCGTTTAGCGCCGAAAGCCATTGCCGAGGACTAGTCCGCCCTGTGGAGGTACTTTTGAGGGACTTATGGGGACTTTTGGGAGTTGAGTTCTGAGGACACGCCTTATTGTAAAAGGCCGCATTTGAAAATGACACTCCGCTGTGGAGATAGAGACACAAACATCCGGAGAGTATATTATGAAACACCCTGTAGAATTTGATGTGTAGAATTTGATGTAGTTTTCAAAAATCAAATTGTTTTTCCCAAAAAAAATTTAACCCTTACCCAAAATTTCACAAAAATATACTACTTTTGTAAAAATTATATGCTAAATTTTTGGGAAAAACAATTTTATTTTTGAAAACATCAAATTCTATACATAAGATAAGCTATTTATATGAGGAAAAAGTTTCAGTGGTATTGCTCATTTATTTTGAAAAATAAAAAAGGCGGGAAAATTTTTGCTGCATTATTCACTATTCATGAGGACTGTAGTCCCAATTGTAAATATAGAGATTTTTTGCGGTAGTACTAAAGTTTTTAGACCTAACACTTCTCTACTTTCTGTCAAAATTTTACCCCTGGCAGGGCATGTATTCGCACTATGGTATTCACATAACTGAATTTGCAACAGGTGCAAAACATATAAAATGCACTTTGCGGGGCTATATCTCGCCACACAGGTGGCGAATTGGGCTCAAATTTCGTTCAGACAGGGATCCCTATGGGATGTACCGTATTTACCCATAGATAGCCCCCCCCCCCCCTATGCATAGCCCCCCCTATGCATAGCCCCATATTGGCAAAACATAAAAAATGCCCTATGTGTACTATGTACTGTACAGTACCTGAACCTACCTATATAAGCTGGTCATAAGCTACCCATAGCCACTCCCACACCAAGCTAAGATGCCTATAAGCCTGCTTGGGGGTGTATTGTACTAGAATAACCCTGTTTTGACCTCAATTATGCCCTAAAACATGTGCTTTTGACCTAAAAAATATGCCTCTGTGCACCTCTCAAAAACATAAAAAATGTCCCATGCATAGCCCCCCCCCTATGCATAGCCCCCCTATGCATAGCCCCATATAGGACCTCTCAATTTTTGCATAGCCCCATGGGGCTATGCATGGGTAAATACGGTATGTGTATACGAAATTGTAGCCCTCTGAGCCCTGCGGTTGCTGAAATATGGCTAAAAACGCTGAAAAACGGCAAAAATGCGCCCTGCCCACCTTTGCCCATCAATATCTCGCTGATGCCTGAACAAAATTTTTTCTAGAAAACTTCATAAACATAAATTTAGTTTTTGATGGGGAATCCGATAGGCATATTATCTCGGTTCACAAAAAGAACCCCCCCCCCCCCCCCCCCTTCCGCCTATACTACAGGCTACTCTCAGTCTCAATCCTTACAAGGAGTATTCATGATCGCTGGTTGATCGAACCAGCGATCAGCCAGCGAACAAACAGCGATCAAAACGCATTACGAAATAAAAGCGGAAAACATGGACACTAAATATCGCAACACACTACGCGTCCATAAATAGCGTAAAACATAAGTGATTTGTAAAGCTTAGTCATACTACCATCGAGTAGGAACGAAGTTCCTCTTTTCTAGTTCTATGATCAAGTTCCCATGAATAGCGCATGAGAACTGATCGTTTTAGAGCGGTCTTTACCACTTTAGTTCTCTAAGTTTTTTGCGTAGATTCGAAATAACATGAATTTAGAAGTCCGTGTTTGCCGCGAAAAAGTTTGATCGCTGATTGATCGCTGGCTGATCGCTGATTGATCGCTGGCTGATCGCGATCAACCAGCGATCAACCAGCGATCATGCATTCCCGGGGTACAGAAAACGTCTCTTAATGCTACCGGCCAGCAAGAATCCTTTCGAAGCTTCGTAAATTGCTCTGTAAAACGCCGCTTCTACTAGCTGGATTGAACACTCTTTACACAATTATGGACCCTTGGTAGTACGAAGAACCATATTATTGGATACGTACATTCAAAAATGTACTCTGTATTTTCCTATTGCCCAGTTGCGCTATCACTTTTGGATGGTCGAGATTTAGTTGACCCGCGGTATACTACCATACCGTAAGTGCACGCCTATAGACAGACGGTTCTGGCTGACGTGGTCATCAAGGTCGACGTCGGGGCGGGGAGGGGTCACCTGCCACCATCCAAAAGTCTTAGCGCAAGTGGTCAACATATACAAAAGCCAAGGTCTCTTACTTTACAGGGTTGCTTCAGCTTTTTCGCTTTTGCACCGTCCTCTTTCAACTGCTCCTCCGCTGCTGCAATAGCCTTTGCGCACTTTGCCAAGTTGGGATTAGTTAAAATTTGGCCTTGACAGGCCTGAAGGCCTCCAACCAAGAAGAGAACACAAGGTATAGCTGGTTTACACACGTCCTCATCCGCTTTTTGAGAAAAAATCTACATACAGTAATTATGAACAGCACTTAATTAACAGGCAAGGGGTCCCCTAACACCGATTCCGAATTTTGATTTCAAAACCAATTTTATCATAGTCTAACCAAATCTTTTACAAAATTCGCTTTTCAAAATTGGCATCCGTTCACGAGTTATTCGACGAAGCGGTCCCTGGGAACCGTTATTGTACCATTGTGTTTGCACGGGCTACCAGGGCAAAGTTTGCGCACGGATAACTTGTGAACGGATGCGAATTTTGAAACGTCGTTTTTCATAAAAGATTTTTAGAACTCTAGTTTATGACAAAATTGGTTTGTGTTAGTCTGTGTTAGGGGACCCCTTGCCTTTAACGTAATCTTCCAAGGTCAACAAAGAAGTAAAAATGTGAAAAGTGCAGCCAACACTTGAAAAATTGCCTAGTATTGCGCCGCATGGCCACTGGTCGGCCAGTCTTTCGTCTTTCTCTGATCACTCCGTTACCTTTCCGAGAAAGTTCTGTTTTCTCAAGGTTGAAGCTGAGCACTCCCAGGTTCCGAAGATAACGAGTAGAAGAGCCGACGCAAGAAAAAGCTTCATGTTTGTTTTGAGATGTCCGTTTTTGAAGTCTGATGCGCAAAAAATGGCTGGGCCTGGGATACTGTATGCAGTCGGAAGAAACAACTATCGCAAACAAGGATGCCTGCTTTAGGTGGGTGCCGCTAAAATCAACGGGAAGAATGAAGTTTGAGGATTTTTCTTATATTTAAAGGCTTGAAAATTGCCTAAAGCTGCGTCATCGATTGCTTTTTGAATGACGCACAGTACCAAGAATTATTATGAGGAGTAAGAATTCACTGAAGAAAGGCCGTGAAGTGGAAAATGAATTGACCTATTTTGTGTTCAAATTGTCATAGGAATATGTTTTTGTTTGGTAACGCAAGACATGATGGTTTTCAAACTGCTTCTCTTGTGTTCACATATCTTAATATTTTTCGTTTGTACAGGTTTATGTAAAAATAATTACGACGTACTTAAACCTGTTTTCGTGCATAAATAAATACGGAAAAAATCTGTGCGGAATTCATCAAAATGTGATATATATATATATAAAAAAAGATTAAAAAGATTACACATAAAAAGATTACACAAAAAACGGGACATATTCGAAGATTTCATTTCCAGCTAGCTCTTGGGCAAATTTTCAATGGATTTCGAAACAAGCTAGCTGGAGATCAAATTCTACAACCAGCTAGCAAGATTTGAAATCTTGCTCCATTTGAGAACCAGCTACGACATATACTTATTATACGGTATAGTACAGTGGGGTATTCGAGGCTTTCTTTCAATGTGGGTGGCCGAGTTTACCGCACAAACAAACCGGCTGGGTTTTCCCCATCATATGATACCCTTTATGTAACGTACATATTATATATTCTTGGTGTACCTGTGCTCTAACGTATTGTATACAAAAACAAAACACAAAGTAAAACTCCAAGAAATACAGTATGGCAGCCTATAGCAAACAAAGTGATTGCAGACATCGATATGGCACAGCCATTTGCTCGCTGATTACAGGAGACCGATAATAACGTGAAATAGATAAAATAGTTGTGATAAAAGCGTCTATACTCTTTTAAAGTCAGACAGATGTAACACTAGGCATCGGTCTGGACATACATTACCAGTAGCTAGGGTAGTATATCTGATCGACACATTGTACCGCTTGATGAGCAATCACCCAAAATGCCGCAAAATATTGCTGATTAGAAATGCATAGTATTTATTTGCACCGCACGTACATGTGTACCTAGAACAGAACGATACAATTATGTATGTGAATGGTGCATTTATTTACTAAATTGGTATTATAGTACAAATTATGAGAAGGTCCACGAAAGAGCGGGGCAAAGGCTGAAACCGGCTGATCTCCGATTTCGACGAAACCTAGCTCATTCGAAAGCGCGTCAAAAGTTATGTAAAACGCGACAATTCCGACACTTCTGCGCTTAACCGTTAGCGAGATATGGCCGCTCAAAGATTCGCCAACTTGAGTGACACTTTTGTCCAACTAAATTTTGGACCTTTCGCGCATAAACGGCCATATCTCGGCAACCAATAGGGGTATTCGCATGCGCTTTTTTTTGTTCAACTCCCCATTCTTCGCGGAATTATATACTTTCCGAACAAAATTTTTAACCCCTACCGTAATCGAGATATTGAGACAAACGTGGTGTAGATTTTTTGAAAATTGGCAACTTTAGGGCCTAACTTTGACTGAAGATTGCCAAGCTCGGCAACGGTGTACAGAAACGGCACCTAGCTCATTGAATAGCTCAACTTTTGCTCTTTCGAATGGTATATGCCATGTCCATTCCGCTGAAGAAAAGTTTTGAATTACTGTTACATTACTGTTTTTGAATTACATTCTGTTTTTGTCGAATGTGCGATTTGAAGATTTAAGACGGCATTTAAGCGTATTAACGATGCGATTTTTCAAATCTACATCAAATTCTACACCAGGTAGGTTATTTGGTTTTTTCAAATTTCCACCAAAAATTTATTACAACAACAAATAGACATTGAAAGGTGGGCAGTTTTGACGAACTTTTGAGTTCCTTCTGAGTTCAGGGTACCTGTCATTTTGGTGAACTTTTGCAGTACTGAGTGCAACACTTTGTCTATTTTGGCCTATTTTGCTTTCAGATAGGCCAAAATCAAAGAACCTGCCTTGTGTAGAATTTGATGTAGATTTCAAAAATCACATCTTTAAAATGCTTAAATGCCGTCTTAAACCTTCAAATCGCACATTTGGCAAAAACAGCCTATAATTCAAAATTTTTCTTCAGCGGAATGGACATGGCATATACCATTTGAAAGAGCAAGAGTTGAGCTATTCAATGAGCTAGGTGCCGTCTCTGTATACTGTTGCCGAGCTTGGCAATCTTCGGTCAAAGTTGGGCCCTCACGCTGCTAATTTTCAAAAAAGCGACACCACGTTTGTCTCAATATCTCGATTACAGTAGGGGTTAAAAATTTCCTTCGAAACGTATTTAATTCTGCGAAGAATGGGGAGTTGAACAAAAAAAACCGCACGCGAATATCCCTACTGGTTACCGAGATATGGCCGTTTATGCAAGAAAGGCCTGAAAATTCAGTGGTAAAAAAGTGTCACTAAAGTTGGCCAAACTTGAGCGGCCGTAACTCGCTAACGGTTAAGCGCAGAAGGGTCGGAATTGTCGCATCTTACATAACTTTTCACGCGCTTTCAAATGAGCTAGGTTTCGTCGAAATCGGAGATCAGCCGGTTTCAGGTCCCCATACTGGGCTGCCCCGCTCTTTCGTGGACCTTTTCTTATAATTCTGGGACCCATGCATTATTTATCTCAGGATCTAGCCAACGTAGCTCAAAGCGGTTAAAAATCTCTCGATAACTTTAGCTCGCCTGGAAAATAAAAAAAACCGCATGCGTCTACGTGCCCTCTGTGTCGAGAAATCGCCAAATTCCTTAAGTACTAAAAATGTACACTTTTTTTGATTATTCAACATAACTGAACAAGCCGCAAATACTTTTTCATTAAAAGTAGCCTATCCTATGTAGAATTTGATGCAGATTTCAAAAATAGTATTGGTGTTTCAAAAAATTTAACCCCTACCCAAAAATTGTCAAAAATATACAAATTTTGCAAAATTATATACTAGGGGTTAAATTTTTTTAAAACGCCGATACTGTTTTTGAAATCTACCCCAAATTTTACATAGGATAGGCTACTTATAGGATAGGATAGGCTATTTACTTACTCTGATTACAGAAGACCGATAATAACGTGAAATAGATAAAATAGTTGTGATAAAAGCGTCTATACTCTTTTAAAGTCAGACAGATGTAACACTAGGCATCGGTCTGGACATACATTACCGGTAGCTAGGGTAGTATATCTGATCGACATATTGTGCCGCTTGATGAGCAATCTACTAACAAATAGGGGTGATGTGTGTCTGTCTGTCTGTCTGTGATGCAATAAACTCGCTCAGTTTCGCAGCTACAGCGTTGACCAATGGCTCATTCGAAAGCTTATAAGCCCAAGGGCGCCAGCAAGGCCTTCGATTTTTGATCTGATCAGTCGATCGCCAATAATCGATCGATAATCGATATTTTAGTACTAAAACCGCGCAGATTCACTCTTAATTCACTCAATATTGCAGCTACAGTATCCAGTCAGGGCTCTTTCGAGAGCTTATGACCCCGAGAACGCCAGAAAGGCCTGAGATTTTTGATCTGATCAGCCGATCACCAATAATCGATATTTTAGTACTAAATGCCGCAGAAACCAAACGATGCAGGTTTTCAAGCCAGGTTAGCAAATGGTCACGCCCAAAAATGCACACGGGACTAAAACGCGAGATGTGCTAAAGGGTTGCCAGATCTGCAAAAGAGTTGCCAGATTGCTAAATGCGCAAAAAGGGCTGCCAGACCTGCAAAAGGGTTGCTACATGCGCCATTTTCGCCTGATGCTGTGCAAAATGGTTGTCAGATCTATGCGGAAAAGGGGTTGCCAGATCTGCCATAGGGCTGCCAACTCTGCGATAGGGTTGCCAGATATGCAACTTTTAGCCAACTAACCAAAATGGTTGCCAGATCCATAATAAGTTGACAGATCACGATCTACAACAGGGTTGCCAGATCTGCAAAAGGGTTGTCAGATTTGCAAACGGGTTGCCAGATGCATAGAGATAGTCTCCTTTACTGCTGCGAAGCTGCAAAGGGCCACTCACTGGTCACCCAAAATACCGCAAAATATTGCTGATTATAAATGCATAGTATTTATTTGCACCGCACGTACATGTGTACCTAGAACAGAACGATACAATTATGTATGTGAGTGGTGCATTTATTTACTAAATTGGTATTAGTTAGGCTATATGTACACAAGGGGGTTATATACGGAAATTACAGTATCTGTCTTACACTTCGCAGCTTGATTGCAACAGTTTTCAATATTGCGAAAGGCTTAAAAAAAAGAGCAACATGATGATGTTGCCTCCTAATATGATTGGGTGTCGTTAGACCCTAAAAACCAGAGAAACTTGATTGTTGGTCGATAAGATTCCGCCGTATACTATTTTGTGCAAAGTTCATAGTTCACCTCAGCAACACAGAATCAGTGTAATACCCACATTCGAAGCGAGGGTGCTTTTCCTCTGGGTCATTCACAGACAACTTTATAGTTGTCACGCTGTTGTTAAAAATTTTTTGCGAAGTTTAGGAAAAGACATTTCATCGACCATTGCAGGTCCAACAAGCCGAGCGCAATTCAGTACGGGAACATAGACAACTATAAAGTTGTCTGTGAATGACCCAGAGGAAAAGCACCCTCGCTTCGTTCCATGGTACGTTCATTTTGTATCAGTTGTACCAAGCAGTTGTACCTACGTACGGTATCAGTCAGTAAGTCAGTACATACATACACCTATGTACCTACAGTACCTACTCTACCAACCTCATCACTTTCTTTTCTTTCGAAGACAACTGGTCAGCAATCCATTGCTGAAGTAAGACATCGCTAGCACTTTCTTGCCAAGCAGCTCATACTTCTCTGCGCATCTGCAAGCAGTGAAAGAGCAACGCAAACGATTACATCCATTTAAGCCCTCCTCTATTTCGCAGGTAGCCGCGACCAAAATGCGACGCCTGACGACAAAATTTTAAACAAAGTGTCCAAAACGCCACCGGAGGTTACTGGTAGCATTTTTGGAAGTTCTCAGAAAAAATGCCAGCAAAACGCGATCGCATGCGACCAAATGCGATACAAATGTTATACTAATACGATCGCATTTTGGTCGTACTATGTAATGTAGGTCGCATTTTGGTCGCGGCGACCTGCGAAATTAGGAGGGGCTAAAAATATACTTAGAGTTAGCCACTTTGGCACCTAACGTGCGTAACCAATCAATAATCAATCACGCATGGCCTTACTCTCTTTCAATAGGGCATTGGGTTCGATCCACCATGTGTAGGCATTTGATCATTGCGAGGTATCCCTTGTACATGCACATCGTGTCATCAGCAGCTTAACCAGATTTGTCGTTGGCACCAGTTTTCATTGGATTTGCAGCAGCAGGGTCAAGGAAAAGTGAAAGAAAGTCGTTCTCAGTTGGAGGCGCCTACAGGAAGATTCAAGTCTGCAGTCAGGGATATTACGCAAACACAGTCGAAGTCATAAATAAAAATTCGCCCATAAAATACAATACAGTGCCGTGCTGGGACTCGAACCCAGAGGCCTCTCGCTTTACATGCGTGCTAGCAACTGAGCTACACCAGTACCAGTGGCACGATCGTTCTAAAGCTTTACGTATGCCTCTCCCCGTCCTCCAACTTTACCCCATCTTACCCTGCACTCATTGGTGCGCTTCAAACGTGAACTCCGAATATTCGCTCCGAATTAGGAGCCCTGACTATCCATCAACATGTAATCTCCGAGTTCGCACCGAACTGCTCCGTTTTCCAAACGTGCGTGTGGATAACCGAGTTTGTAATTCGCAGGCCTGTGAGTAGTTGACGTTCGTTTCGGTTCAAAACGAAGTTTTTCCAAACTCGGAGCGAACTCTCTCGGAACAAACTCGGAGCACGTCTGAAGCGCACCACTGTGTGTGTACCTATACCTTTGCTCGTGCAACTTCTGCAATCTCACTTCCAACCGCCGCGATGCAGTCGCCCATTCCTGCCAAATACATGCCGGCCATTCTTTCCGTCAGCATTAACTCTGTGATGATTTTGAAGCCAGTCTCTTCGGCATCATTTGCCACGCAGACGTTGTAGCGGGCGGCCTTTCGCAGCTCCTTGGCGCACTCAATGCTGCCAATTTTGATGTTATCTGCTCTACACTTCGCAGCTTGATAACACCAGCTGTTCTCAGACAGTGCGAATGCCTGAAAAGAGCGAAATATTCATGATGCTGCCTTTTATGGACGAGTTGCGTTGTCGCGATTGGGTTTTGGCCGTAAGGGCTACCACATTAGGTTGCCTTAATCATACGGGTATAGGGACCCTACGTAGTATGCTGTAGGATATGGTTACGTACTGTGTAGGTAGGCTATAGGACACATTTCAAATTTTCAATTTGGCGATCCTACGTATGTGGCGGCGATACGCCCCATGATGAAGTTTCGTTGACGTTTTAGAGAACCTAAAGTTTCGTTGACGTTTAAAAGATTTATGTGTTCTTGACATTTAGGGAAAAATTTGGGCGGCCCCGGGTTCGAATCTCACACCGGCCCATCCCGTAGGAATAGAAGACGAAAGCTCTATCGCCTACACCATCGCGACGAACTGGGCAAAGGATGAAAACACAGGATAAGTAGTTGAGCTGAGAGAAAATAATTTGCATGTGAGACAAAAAGAAAAAACATGTGGTTTGGGGAGTAATTTGCATAGAAAGGCTTTTGAGGCAAGAATAATTTACATGAAAAGAACAGTGTGTTAAAGAGTGGAATTTGCATACGAAAAATAAAAATGTGACGAAAATTGAGACACGTCACAGACTAGTTATTTTGTGCTTTTACTCTGTTGCTGAGCAGCAGCGCTATTGCATTAAAGAATCACAGGGGAAAAATTGTGCATAGTCAGTGAGAAAGGGAAGGATTTTCTTCTGAAAGGATCGTATCTTCAACAGCAATTCAAAAGGAGAACTCTCTTTTGGAGGGAGTGCGTGTTCAAGATCGATTCAAATTCAATAAAACAATGCCTGGACTACTGTGGATGAAGAACATCTCAATCTCAAATGGCAGGAAAGAAAATGCAGGTAATTTTAAAAAGAAGCTCTCTGCAGCAGACAGTACTTATCGCTGTACAATAAATTCATTTCTGGATAGTGTGCATTTTGCAATAGCTAAACAGAAACCAAATTATCGGGAGCATGCATGATTGTTTACTGTAGCTATGTACTGCAAGAAACAATAAAAGATCGCCTCATACCCCGAAACTGACGTCGCAGTATTATGTTCGCGAAGCCATAGCTGCAGTTATTTTTTGTATGAATATTCCGTTTCTGTTTCTGCATTTTTTGAACATTTTTAGCAATCTGAAAAACCACAAAAAATATATATTCATAGAAAAAAATAACTGCAGCTATGGCTTCGTTAACATAATACTGCGACGTCAGTTTCGGGGTAAGGCGCCAAAAGACAGATCACCTGTAATGGTGCCAGTAGCATCAGTTATGCAAAGATTAGCTTGGCAAACAGAATGAGTTCAGCAGTTCAATAGATCACTGCTAGCGTGAAGTATTCGTGTCAACGAATTTGAGTATAAGCCCGATCTATGTCTTAATTCTCTTCTCCTCGCTCTACCTGCCACTCTAAGGCAACTCTCAACCGAAACTTTTTTGCTAGTGTGAAGTGTTCATGTCAACGAAACTGTGAATATGTGACCAATATCCCTTGCGGCTTGAATTTGTCCATATATGGACAAAGGCCTTTTTTGGCCTCACCAGAAACTGAAAAAAAATCTTCTAGTTGTTCGTGAAAAGTCCTCCCATTTCAGATGAAAAGTCCGGATCATGCGAGTTCCAAACGGTGATTTTTGAGGGTGAAAAGTCCTCAAAATCGTGCACGCTAACATATGAGAGCGATGTGCACGTTCCTCATCAGAAACGTCCGCACAAAGTTGTGCATTCCTCATCAAGTCATCAAAGAAAGAGAAATCCGCATCATGTGAAATGTACGTGTCAATAAAGAGATTTCATTCTTGGTTGTTGATGAGGATTTTTTTGAATTTCGCGGCAAATTGTACAGTATCCCGGATTGATTGTCAGGACAGAATAAAATTTGGAATAAGTGATTTTATTTTTCTTGAAAGCATTTCCGGAAAGCTATGAAGCTAGAAAGAAGCAATTAGGAGGAAGAAAGGAAGCTGTTTTGTTGAAAACGAAGCTGTTTGATTTGGAAGGAAGCATTTTCTCAAGTGGGCGTCGTGATCTCAGTGGAATAATTGTGAGAAAAAGAGTTTTATCTTATAATTTTGTCATCCGGAAATAGGAAAATACATGAACAAATAGGGCCATGTTCTCGAACTTCCCTCATGTATTTTCGCGTTTGCGAAGTGACAAAGTATTCTATCCTGGTAGCATTAGCGTCTCCATTGCATAGCAAAGAGCCAGTAGTAATTTCAGTAGCTCATGAATGCTGTTTTTCTCCTACATGGGTTGCCACTGTTACGCTGGTGGATTTTCGCCGGATTTTTTGGGGGATTGGGAGATTTGTTGGGTGGTAGTAGATAGGGGAAACGGGTGACAACCATTGGTGCATGGGTACTTTTTCGAGGAGTTATTGACTGCGAGTTTTTTTATTGGTGGCAGTGCTTGTTTTCTTTTGTTTGCTTTGTGGTGTGGTGTGGGTTTCAGATTGCTTTTTCATTCATTTGACACATTGCCAAGCTAATTTTTTTCTGTTTCATCTCGACAATGGCCGAGGATTCGCAAGGCAAGAAGGTGAGAGTAACAGGTTACAGTTCTTTTGTGTTTTTCTTTACTGTTCTTCAATGGCAGTATAATTTTGCAGGTTGAGGCTGATTTGCGACATGTCAAGTTGGCTCTCATGTGCATTCCTGTTGTGCGAAAAGTCGTGCGATCACAGGATGCTGTCGCGGTAAAGCTTATAGTGAAGACGTTGAATTTTCTTCTATTTGAGTGCTACTGTTGAATTAAATAGCAAAAGCTTCCAAAATCGTTTCAGGCGCTGGCTGAAGGAAAGGGGAGAAAGTGTATGGACATTCTCAGTGCTCTTCGCCAGATCCCGGAGCAGATTTTCATGGACGCTATCCACCTCATAAACAGAAACGAGAGAGCTTGTCCACCGGACACGAATGAGAGCGATTTGAAGATAGTATGTATCATAATAGTTCTGGTTTCCTCAGACTTCGATAGGTGGATGGTGAAAAGGGGGATGGACGAAATGGAATTCGAACCCGCTACCCTCGCTATAGTCGTACGTATGCAGTAGCAGTATGAAGTATGTTAGTGTTTTGCTTAGTTCTTCCATTTGAAGTCCTCATCAGAAGTCTTCATCTAAAAGTCCACTTCAAAGTATAAATAAAAGTCCTACTCTTTCAGGTGGGAAGATACATCATACCGGTGATCAAGCAGCTGTTGAAAACGACGTGGAGAAACGTCGAGGCCTCTTCAGACTCAGAGGACGATGAGGGTACGGCGGCTAGGAGGAAGAAAGGCAAGGCGGAGGAGGATGTGGCGCAACCATCAGAGGAGCAGCAGCCACGAGCGTCGACAGAAGGCGTAGCCAGGAACAACACGGCACGGGAGCTGTTGTTCCCTCCGGAAGTGCAGAAGAAGAACAGCATCAACCAGAGACCCGAAGAGGAGCAGAAGGACAGCAAGAAGCGCCACCCTTCTGGAACTGAAAGCGTGGCGACGGTGAGTTGTGCGACATTGTGCAATTTGTATACACATATCTTTTCATCGTACGTAGTAGTGGGAAAGTCCTCATCATTGCTTGTCCTCAAATTCAAGTCCTCATCAGAACACGCCCTTACTGTATTGCTTTTTTATTCAGAGCGACTTTGGTATCGAGAAAGCCATGGCGGAGCTCGCACAAGCTTGCAAGAAGTTTCCGGAAGAGAAGGCGGTTCAGTCGAAACTGCCTGATCCCACAATGCCAGCGTGGGATGAATCTAATCACGGGAGAGACGACAGTTTGCTGGGTGATGCGACAGCACAGGCACAGGCGGACCCATTCAGCATCGACCCCACTTCAAGCGAGCATCAGACCTCCATCAGGCGATTCCACAAGGGCGAAAAAATCTATGCTTTTTGCATGCGAATCAGCACATGGGGACGAGGAAGGGTCAGAAAGGTAGGTTCATTAGGCAGCTATGTAGATTTGCATTGAAAAGTCCTCTTTTCTCTTTTCATAGTAGTCCTCTTCTTTGCAAATAGTCGAAACATGTTTCCTATGCTGGGTTCCATGTGCTGGGTTGGGTTCCTGTGTTTGCAGTGGCGGCTGGTGAGTAAGGCTGATGTGGAGAGGCAGCAACTTATTTGCAACGGTCTCCCGGGGAAACGGCGCGCGACTTACAGGTGGACTGGTGTGGAGTACGTGGTCGATTTCGACGACTACGCGTCATCCGGGGAGGAAGTGTGGATTTCGCAGGTTCTGCTGATCCCGTGGTTCCCGGCGACGTACCCCCCGCCGATCGACGACAGCCAGAACCGTCAGCAAATTCTCGCGGCCAAGGAGGTCAACAAGAAGAAGCTGGAGTTTCAGAAGAAGATCTTGAAAGAGGTTTGGATCTTTTTCCCTCTGCTTTTCCTAGTTCGACACACAATAGCTTAGCTGAAAGCATTGTGGTATTACAGGTGCACGTCACGAACTGGGTGGTGGTCATCAGCGGGGAGGAGTTCCTCATTGAGATCATTTCACCTTTCACCGGCAAGATGCGGGTCGTCAACTGGAAGCAGGGTCGGCAAATCATCGCTTTCGACGACATCGAAGGGACGAACGAGTGCTCGGAGGGTGTCACGCCTCGGATGCGAGCGCAGCTGAGCGATGAATTCATCATCGACCGCAGCCCGGACCCACTGCTGGGATCCGCCACGTTTGGAACGGCCAGCGGAGTCGACTATGCGCGTGAGGACTTTTTTAGAGGAACGAAACGTCCGCATCACCTATGTGTTTCTGATTTTTTTTTGTTTTCGGTGAATTTCCACCTCTGGAGAAAGGAGGGTGAGGGTAGGGTGAGTACTTTTTTAGGGGTAAGGGGGGAGTGGGGAGGGTTGGGGGGGGGGGGGGGGGGGGTGTGGAAATTTAGGTATTTTGTGACAACAGCTGAAATAGTATGACTAAGTGCTTCCTGCCTTTCTTTCAGAGCATCTCTTCCAAAGCGCTCTTCAAAAGGACGCCGAGGACGAAGAGGAGAGGAGGAAGTTGGAGGAGAACGCGGAGGTGGCAATGGAGACCATGGAGGCGGCCGTTCGGGAGAAAGTCATGGGAAGGAAGAAGCTGACAGCAGCGCAACAACGGGCTGCAACCGCGGGTACTTAGTGTATATGAATTTTTTAGAAGACTTTTAAAAGTCCGCACCAAAAATTTGTAGGTCAAAAGTCCGCCTTCATTTATGTGTTGGGCTCGTTCTATATTTTTTTGGCATTTTGCTTTCAGCATCAGCCAAGAAGGCGAAGGACAAAGTTCTTCAGAACGTGCGGAGTGGCGGCACTCATCGAAAACCCCCCGGGGGTCGAGGCGGGGGCGGCCGAGGCGGTCGCGGACGTGGCACTCGAGGCGGACGAGGCGGCGCTCATGGAAGGAGCCAGCCGGGTGGGGACGAAAAGGGCGGAGTTGTGAATCTGGAACAAGGAGACGACGACGTTTTCTTGCCTCCAGATAATCCTCCTCCTCCACCTCCTCCTCCACCCGAAGTCAAGGACGTTTACGACTTCAAGACGCAGGCCGATCTTCGACAGCGGGAGAAAGTAGCAACTGCCCAGCTTCAGGCCGAATCGGTACTGATAGAAACATACTTACACAATGACAATGTTACTGCAATTCAATATTTAAATATTTATTTATTTATTTGCAGAAAAGTGAATATTTCTTTGCAGAAAAGTGGACGCGACGCCAAGGAGAAGATTAAGGAGGAGATCAATCGAAGAATCACGGAGAAGTTGGAAGCGGAGGAACGAGTGAGTACTTATATATATTTACTGTTGAGTCAACAAATACTTTAAAATTAGAGGAGTTAGTGAACAATAGACTTTGTAGTTATGCAACTAGAATTTACTGTTGATTGTCGTAGGAGAAACTGACCAAGAAGGAGCTGGATGAGATCCGGCGACAAGTTCTTGCCGGCGTCGAGGAGGACTTGGTGGAGAACAGTGTCGTCTTCGATGAGGACCGACCGAGTTACGCTCAGGCTAAACTCGCAGGACACATGGCGCAGACCGACTCCTCTCTTCGGACGTTGAGCAGCAACTACACCGTGGTCCTCAACGCGGTCAAAAGCCTCAAGCAATCGTGCGACCTCATTCCCGGCATTGACAAGAGACTGAAACGCGTGGAGAAGGTTGGCATAACCAGCGATGAGGACTTTTAGCATCATATACAAGGGGAAGCCGAACTTTGATGAGGACTTTTTCTTCTCTTTGTTTCAGGATGTGCAGGACGTACCTGGATACACGGCCAAAGCCATCGAAATGACTGATCGGAAGAAGTCCACCGCAGCTGGAGCCGGACCCATCATTGTCCCGGAGACTCCTCAAAAGCGTGAGGCTAATGATTAATTTACCATGCTGCTTGCTCGTTTCTTCTTTTACAACTGCTTACCAAATTACTCACACCGCTTGGAAAAGTCTGCACCATGTACGGTTTTCTAACTGTCGGGTATACCGCATTTTATTCTGGTTACTGTATTAGGTGACTCATTCGAGGGTATGGTATTTGACAAATTTTTTTTGCGGACAGAAGGCGCGTCTTTGCAGGATTTATGGGGTCGTAATGATGGGTTTTGCCCGTCGAAAGGGGAAACGGTTTTTTTTAGGTTTTTTTGCAAGCATCTGAGTGAGGTAGGTGTTTGCACAATTTTTCCCTCTTATTTCAGGGTTATTTTTTCATAAGCTATTTCACACCTTTTCCGTTTTCTCCTTTTTTTAGGGTTCAGTCTACGAGTTTTCTTTTGCTGTATCCACACTCAATTTTGTTGTCCCTGTCACTCGGTCTGTGTTACACCGTTTTATTTCCCTGACGGTTCAGGTACTGAGGCGTACCTCTCATGTTCCGTCCACCTGCATACAGGGGTTGGTGGCGAGCCTTTTGGCTATTTGGAACCAAGCTACTTTTTGTAATAATCATCTACTGGCTTTTGCACCGATGCAAAGGAGACGCAGCTTTTATGCCCCGCGCAGGAATAAGTATGCTATCGTTTTCAGCAATGGCTAAGGAGATTTCAGCATCCAGCAACCCTTCGACGGAGACAGACGAGGTGGCTAGAGCTGTGAAGCAGCGTTACTACAAAGAACTGGATGTCATCGACCTGCAAAGTGGCGTTTCTACTGCTCAGGCTAGATCTCCGCCTTTCTGGACTGTCAGAATCGCGAAGGATGGGAGTATGAGCGGTTTGGCAGCAGGTTTGGCATCCACGAAACTGGACGATTCACCCTCTACCAACAGCCACCGCCGCTATGACATCATGTCAGACGAAACCGACAGGGAACTGCAGAGGTTGCCTTCTTCCTCTTCTTCCCACGACAGCGACCTCAGCAACCGCTCGCTTTCGTCAGAGGAGGACTTTGTCCTCGAAGAGGAGTGGAGGTCAAAGTTCGAATACTCGCCCGTGCGACCTCGGCAACCATCGTTTCTTTTGCACACCATGACGGGGAATTCAGTTGAGAAAGCAGCAGCAGCCGTTACTTTTCCTGGCAGAGGTCCTTACACTCCCACCAATGCCGGAAAGACGGAGGCCGTAGGAGGTCGCTCTCCTCGGAACAGAGGTCCGCCGCCTCCTCCGAATGACTCGCCAGCGAAAAACACGCACTCGCATGGAAGAGGTGTCGGCGGAGGTGGCGGGGGTCGTGCTGCCGGCGGTCCCGGGGGAGGAGGTGATGGGAAGAAGCCTCCGGACGGAAGAGGAGGGAAGAGCAGCCAAGCTTCCGGTGGCGGGGGGAAGAAGAAGAAGCCGAAATCATCTGAAGACGACGAGGATGAAAAGGAAGAGATGGAAGACGAAGAGAAGGGGGAAGAACGAGGGGATGATGAGGACGAGGAGAGCAGCGGCAGCGAAGGAAGCGGAGATTCGGAAGATGAGGACAGCAGCGGCAGTGATGATGAGGCCGTAGAGGAAAAGACACCGAAGAGGCGACTCCGCTTCGACGGCATACGCTACTTGCCCGTTGACCACAAAGAGCATTGCGGCCCGATCATTGCCGAAAACGTACCCGATCCCAGCCCCGCGTTTGTTGAGGAGAAGCAGAAGAGAAGCATAAAAGGGTCGCTGGAATACTGCCGCCCGATGATCTGGGCCGAGAAACCGCGTTCGACCGGCTCGCGTGAACGCAGCACGGCCACCGTAAAGCCGTTCAGGAACTACTTCTACAAACACATTGTGGGCCGGGTGAAGAAGGAGGACGTCCGCCTGGTCAATTGGGAGATGATCATTGGGGAACGGGAGGGGGAGTACTTGCTGCGCGATTTCCATACGCAAGTTGCTGCCACCTACGCTGACGAGCTGCTTTGGAATGAGGCATGCGGCAGCACACACGAGAAGGATGCTCCTCGCAGTCTCGCAGGAAACATCTACAGTCTGGGGCTGCCCCGAATCCTGAAAATCTCCCAATCAGCCATGTTCAAGCTCCGCAATCGGAAGCAACTCAAGAAGAAGCGCCTCGCGAGACATCTGGCCAGCAATGCCTTCGCGTACTACAGCAGCAAACTACAGAACCAGGGCACGGATATCCAGCTGGTGGATGTTTTCGCTGGTTGTCGGCAGTACCAGGCCAAATACCCACAGACGATGCTGAACACGGAGCCGCTGATATACGCGGAGGTTCGCGAGGACTTTTTGAAAAGATAGCTTAGGGAAGTCCTCCCCTTATAGGTCCTCTCCTTTCAAAACTTTTTTTACATTTTTAAGTGTCATCAAGTCAGCTTCCGATGTCTCTTCACTGCCCTGCCCATCGGTTCGCCTGACTCGAAAGAAGTGCAGGAGCTGAAGCCCTTGATCAGGGCCTACAACCGCGCTTTCTCCAAGAAGTTGCAGCTCCGCTACGACCGCTGTCTGTACCCGGCTAGCATCAAGAAGGAGGCGAAAGATCGCAAAATTCACAGCAAAAAGGTGCAGACATTCGAGAAGGACATAATGGTGCCGTACCTGAATCGGGTCAAGTGGCGCGGGGCAGAACTGAAGCACGATGATCGCTGGGTGAACAAGGTAGGCTGAGAAAAGTGCACAGTTTCTAAATGAGAAAACATTAGTACACCACAGAAATAGCTGAAAGGCTCAGTTATGCGTGAGTTGTAATATCACATTTAGGAAGATGCGCCAAAAGAGCTCATCCGTTCGTGGGTCAGGTCGCAGAAAAAGAAGAGACGAGGCAAGTAGTCCTTTGTTATGCAACATACAATCTCACTTCTACACAAACTTCGCACTGTATGTGAATGTGTGCATCACATAAGACGCTGAAATTACTTCTTCTTTCAGCTGAGACACCCAAGTCTTTGGTGAGAAGCGATGACACCATGATCATTCCGGAGACCCCGCCTTCTCAGCTGCCGAAGAAGGAGACGCCTGTGCTCTCGCCTTCCGTTGTGTCGCCAAGCATCCACGACAAATGTAAGCAGAGACAGATAAATTCTACGTAAGATAGCGGAGAACAACTGATAGTATTGTCGCCTTTTTCACAAAATGACGAGAGTGGGTGTGGGGGGGACAAATTTTTCTCACAGTCGGGCTGTCAGCAGACAGGGAGGACATTACCTAACATTGCGTTCTTCATGTTGGTGAAGATTTTTTATGGTGCGGACTTTTCCAACGTACGTATTCTCTTAATACTAATACACTTATCCTTTCCCATTAATTACAGCGATCGACAAGGACGATTCGGCGCAACTGCAGCCGGTGGGAGGGGCACAGGCCGACAACGACGATGGACTCACCGGCGGACAGACTCACGAATCATCGGCAAAGAAGGGTGGCATTGACGATGGTGCGGACGTGAGAGGTACAAATAATAAGTTTTGGTTTACCTAGAAAAAGTCCTCCCCTGCCCCACTTATTGTTAGTCGATAATACAAGGTGCCTGGGAATCGAACCCACGTCCTTAAGATTACAACATACTTATAACCACAACACCACTAATGCGGGTGTGCTCGGCCACGTATTTGCCTTGTTTACCTAACAATGTAGGCGCGACTGGCCATCGCACAACGCGACGCAGTCGCAGCAGGAGCAGATCGGCACTCCGTCGCACGGACAGCCATCGCAGTCGCGCGTCCAGGCGCCGCAGCCGCAGCCGCAGTCCTCCGCGTCTACAAAAGCACAGCAGCAGCAGGCACAGCAAGCGGGAGTCCAGACGCGGCCGCACTCGCAGTCGTGAGGACCGACGCAGCAGCTCACGCAGTCGAAAGGACGCGGTGCGCAGCCGTCACTCCCGCCGCTGGAGCAGAAGTACATCTTCGAGCGAGAGCCATTCTCGATCTCGCAGCCACAGCCGCGACCGCCGCCGCGGCCGTGCCCGGGACCGCAGTCGCAGTCGTAGCAGAGGCAGGGACCGTCGGGAGCGGTCTGTGAGTCGGGGCGGCAGGAGCCGTCGTCGAGACTCCAGGAGCTCGAGCCGTGGCAGGGACGACAGACAGCGTGGCAGAGGCCGCCATTCGCGCAGTCGCAGCCGTCACCGACGTCATGGCCGCGGTCACGGTCGACGCAGCTACAGCCATCAGTCCCGGTCCCGCAGCAGAAGCCCTCGCGCGGAAAGAGACAGAGGTAATCCCGGGCCAATGTAGTATTTAGGTAATATAGGAGAACTTTTACGTAAAAAACTGCGTTTTTTTGAGGACTTTTTCATGTTTTTGTTCGGCGCAGTCTTTTACGTAACAAACTGCGTTGTTGAGGACTTTTTCAAATGTGCATGAGTTTAATGGAAACTACTTATTCCTTCAGCGGAAAAAGAGCTGCAGAGTCCTCACACGCTCTACCACCAGAAGCAAGCCGAGCAATGTCGAACGGACGCAGCAGCCGCAGTGAAGAATGGCGACGGCGAGGTGAAGAAGAAACCGGTGAAACAGACTCAGGTGAGGACTTTAAGTGTCATACATGAATTGCCGAGAAATTTATTTGAGAGTGGAAAAATCGATGATGATCGCAAAAGGAGGGCAGGTGAACTCGGATACTGTAGATCAGTCACTCCGCAGCTTGTTCTTGTAACCCCCCCCCCCATCCCCATCTCCCCGCTCCCCTTTGTTTTGTCATTTCTTTGGGAAATTCATGCTTCAGCGCCCCGTCGCGAAGAAGGGAGCGGACGGAGTCAACACTATGCCTTCTTCCAGCGATGACTCCGACGATGACATCGACACCTACAAGAAGGAAGCGGCGGCGAGGACGGAGCAGTGGCAGGTCATGAAGGTATCAAGACACAGAATTCCCCTGTTTATTTATTCACATGACATAAATACAGCTTTCCCTTCTGAAATAAGTGATGACTTGTACTGTTTACAGGAGCAGACTGTGGGCGCTGGCGGGAGGAAGGCGGCAATGGGTGTTCCACCAGCCAAGTTCCCGCCGAAGGGAAAACGCCCGTGAAAGGAGGATGACGACCCCACCTACGTCCCCGCGAAAACCACGGCCAAGAAGAAGAAGAAGTAGTGAAGAACGAGAAGCAACATGACGATTCGTGGGATAGGCGGGGATTATGTAGATGCACCAACGGTTTTTTTAGATGTACTTACTTTATGTATGGGGCTTTACTTCTCTTCTGCACACAGGGAGTACGAGGTGAAAGTAATGTTATGTAAATGCACTACGGTTCCTTTTTCTTCACTCGTACATTCCCTTCTTTTGATGCACCAAAACGTTTCAGTAACTTCATCTTTGCGATAATTCCGTACTTACTTACTGGAACCTGGAGAAAGGAGGACTTTGTTTGAGTTGATGCAGTCTTTTTACACTAGTATCAGAATGCATTGTTGCTGTTTTGCACGCACTTGACTTTGCCCCAGTAAAAATATTGCACTTTAAAGGTTGTGTCTTGATTTGGGTGGTGGTTGAAAACCAACAGATACATTTGCGGTGATGGTGACCATCTCTGGGAGTGAATTAAAGTATGTTTTCAGTACCCGCCATACAAGGCCTGGACGCTGGAGCCCTTTTTGGTGCGGACTTTGTTTTACCTCATCAACCGTACTTCACGGCCTCATCATGGAAGACGTTCTGGTCCCAGAGTCTCAAGCAGTGGAGGTTGACGAAGATGACAGCATAGACGAATCTCTTGACTACCGAATGCGCTGGCAGCCGGGGTACAGGCCCTACAAGGAGGTACCCTACGAACCTCGGCATCCCCCCGGCCCCATAGGACTGGATCGAATACCGACAGCAGCTGAAATTTTCCTTTGGTTGTTGGGTCCGGCTTTGAGTCTCGCTCTTTTTGAGACGAACAAGAATGGGGCGTGGAAATACGGGAAGAAGTGGAAGCCGCTTGGTCACCGGGAGTTTCTACGTTTCATCTGCTGCTACCTCAGCACGGCCGCTGCGAGGAAGCTGAATCTGAAGTGAGCTTGTGCGTTGAAAACAGTTCAAAATCCACCTTCAGAAAAAAGTCCTCATTTGCGAAAAAGTACAAACAAAGTACAGGAGAGGCTAAAGCCTTACTCTTTACAGGTCCTACTTTGGTGACAAGGGCCGTTTGACTGAGACCCCGGGTTTCAGTGAGAATTTTACAAAGACGCGCTATGACTGGATTTTGAGATCGTTGCATTTTGAAGATAACGACTACATAGAGGTAATGCGAAAAGGTGAAAATGGAAAGGGGGACAGTAACTGCTAGAGATGCGACGATAGTGAATTTTTGCAGAAATCGATACCGATACCGATATCGATAGTTTTTCACCAAGCCAATTCGATACCGATACCGATACCGATAGTTGCAATTTTTTCCAAATCGATACCGATACCGATACCGATAGTGTGGGCAAAAAATTATCGATTTTCGATAGCGATACCGATAGTTTTGTAGCACTGTGTTTTGAAAAGCAATGGGCATTTATTTACTAGGTAGGAGCAGGAATACACTTTTGGGTATGACTGTACTGACATAATAAATAAATAATTGAAGAGCAATGTCCATTTTAGTAAATAAATACCTAGTCAATGGTAGCGTAGGGTACTGTGGGGTAAACCTGGCCATGTGGCAGACCCGACCACCTAATCTTCTTGAACTTGCTGTTTCAGCAAATGAATTGCCAAATAGGGTAGCTAATTTGAAATAGGATAGTTGAGGGAATCGATTGAAATTTTCCCATGGCCGGGTTTGCCCCATTGTACCCTACAACATGACACCTACTACGTATCTAGCACTACAGTAGTTGCCTTTGCATACTTCTGTAAGTCATGGATATGACTACAGTTACTGCAAAAACTAATTTATGCCACTACACCACAAACTTAGCGCTGAAATCGACGTGCCCTTGCTTCGCGCATGGCCAAATTTACTGTAGAAAAAATTACTATCGAAAATCGATATTTTTTACATGATTATTCGATACCGATACCGATATCGATAGTAGGAGAAAGAAGAAAATTCGATACGATACCGATACCGATAGTACAAGGAAAGCAATTTTCGATACTGATATCGATACCGATAGTTCAAAAAATGCTCGATACTATCGATTTTCGATACCGATACCGATATATCGTCGCATCTCTAGTAACTGCCACCATTGCATGGGTGACGATTGCAAGTTGCTAAACTCTTTTCAGAAGCATGGTCTGCTTGATCGGAAGAACTTCTTTCGCTATGACCCCCTGGCGAAAATCCGGCGATTTTTCAATCTCGCATTCAAATCTTTCGTGGAGAAGTATCAGCCTGGTCCTCACGTGGCGATCGATGAGACCTTGTTTGGGTACTTGGGTCGATGGTTCTGCAAGGTCAAAATGCCTGGGAAACCCGAGCCCTATGGAATACGAGTATGTGTACAGTCCTCCTAATTCATAATTTTCGCACTCTCTTTGGTCCCTTACTCACACTTTGCATGTGTACCTAAATTTTACCTGTTCTTTGATCAGATTTATTCGTGTGCGGACTCCCGGACTGGATTTGTGTTGGGCGCCATCGTCCACACCACGGAAGCTGGACACCGTGCGAATCTTCCGCTGCAAGACGGGGAGAAGCGTCCTCTTCTACGATATTTGAACAACCTTGTTCATCAGGCCAAATTGGCAGGGCAAAAGTAAGTGATCCTGTTCCATTACAATCGTTCACTTATGATTTGCCAACACGGAAATTGAGTATCTCTTCTTTTCCCTGTTTCAGCATTCGAATCTTCCTGGACACTGCTGTAAGCAAAAGCAGCGTATGAACGCCATCTACCTTGCTCTTTCACCAGAAGCGCATGTGGCCCCTCTTTTCTTTCAGTACACTCATGTCCAGTGGTTCGAGCAGCAGTTGACCAAGCGCATCTTCTGCTGCGGGACGCTCAAGAACCAGTGGGGGATACCGAAAGGGATGATGGACCGAAACAGCAAGTTTTGGAATGATCTGCCTCGAGGTACCGTGGGTTCGCTGAAAACGGACAACTGCACACTACTGAACTGGAAGGATTCCCGTCCATGTGTGATGTTGCACACGTAAGCAAGAAATCTTCATCACGTGGATTGAAAGTCTGCACCAGGCCCATCAGTACATCTGTTGAAAAGTCCTCCTTTTCTAAAGGCTCCCGGACGTTGCCAACTTCACGGACCACACACGGAGAAGGGCGAAGGAAAAGGGAGAAGAGCACTGGCACAGAAGGTGGATACTGCAGCCGCTGGCCTACGCATTCTACAATTTTGCCATGGGTGGTGTCGATTTGGCAAATCAATTTGTTCACTACATACTGCGGCGATACATTAACCGGTAACAAAAATTACTTGGTAAAACTGACAGTGGTGGATTATTTGTTTTAAATTACTTCTTGAATTTGCATGAGCAAAACTTTATTTCCTTTAGTCGTTGGTACATGTCCCTGTTTCAATTATGTCCTGCTCACTGGCGTCTCCAACACAAGAGCCATCATGCGGCATGTGCTACCAGTGGAAGAGGCCGAGAAACTGACCAGTGTGGTGAGGAAATTTTGCATACTAATCCTAAAAAAATGTGAAAGTAATACTGTTCCTTTTGACCAGGAGTGTTTACAACTCATTTGTGACGAGTTGCTGACGATCGCTGAGCCAACGGACAAGGAGAAGAGCAGGCTGAACCCGCGGAAACGTCACCTGCTGGAGTTTGAGCACTGGCCAGAGGAAGTGCCAGGAAAGAAGAGGAGAATCTGCAAATGTTGCTGGAAACACAACAAGATACGCAACAGGGCCGGCATTTTGCATTGCTCGTATTGTAAAATTGCTTTGTGCAAGGCCTGCTACAAACCGTACCATTTAAGTCAGAAATAGTCATGCGAGTGTGTGAAAACTGGACAACAATCGTGTCAGTTGTGACTGTTGTGCAACTCCTTAAATGCGGACTTGTTCTGGTGAGGACCTCTCCTGGTGAAGTTTTTCTGGTGAAGTAAAAACTGTTACAGCTGATTAGTGTCTCATCTGAGATGTTGGTGATGGGTTCATTCCATGTTTACCTTAACTTGTCTATTGCCCCCCCCCCCCCCGGAAAAGTACTCTGCTTTCATGATTACTTGTAGACCATGGCGAATCAAAATCTTCCAGCAACTGTCCAGCATGCTACAGTCCAGACTCAGTTGCCTCATCGAAACCAGTTGAACTTGACGATTCAAGATCCGGTGAGATTTCCTTTTTAAAATATATTTCAATCCGGAAACTATACGTAGGTAAGGTCGGGTTAAGCATTGTCTATCCTTGCAGTTGACTGCTGACAGAGTCATCTTCGTCCATTTCCCCGAGGGTCGATCCTCAATTGGCATCGTTCTTCATAATGAGTTCCACCTGCTCAATCAAATGTGTGTCACTGCTGATTGGTTTTACAAGACCTACTGCATTGACGCATTGCACATGGGATTCGCGGAGCCCCCTGTCCATCCTCAGGTTGGTCTACCCGTGATGGTTCGTCATTATGAGAATACTTCTGAGCTGCTTTGGCTCCGTGGTGTCATCAACAAGCTGGGCCCCGAAGATGGAATGGTGACCGTGAGCTACCTGGATGTGACCTGCTACGCTGGAAAAGTTCCTATTCACAAATTGCGGTAACAGAAAAACCTTTGGCCTCCTTCCGTTCACTTTGCTAAATCCTCATCTAAAAAAAAGTCCTCACCAGCCAATGAATCTTTTAGCCCTGCTCCCGAGCGTTTCATAACTGGATTACCGGCGCAGGGTATCGAAGTTGAGCTAGATGGAGTCCAGCCGCTTAGTGGAATTCAATGGGGAGCTGACGCCAGGAACAAGATTCAAGAATTCTGCACCAAGCTTCCGGCAGATGGCAGTGGAAAACTTACGGCTGTCGTGCAGAGTGTGGAGAACGGTCTTCCCAAAGTCCTCCTTTTCAAATGCATAGGTAGCAAGATTGTTGGGGAATTATCCAGTTACCTTGTGAACTCTGATCTCGCCTATCCAACCCCATGATGTGAACAGCTCCATTTCATTTCACCGTTTCATTTCCCACTATCCTTCAGTCTTAGCATTAGCCTTATCACGTATTAGCTGCTAGCATTCATACTGTTTTAGGTGCCTTGTTGCTAGCTTGTTTTGCTGTTTTTAGCTTCCTTGTATTCGGTGTGGTGCCAACCGGTTTCTCATTTCACCAGTAACTGCTTTGTTTGCATTGTTTCCCCAGTAAAAACTGCTTTGTTTGCCTTGCTGTACTGCTACTGTCCGATCAGAGTTCACATTGACAGCCTAAATGCCAAAGAACTCATGTTAGGTTACGGTTTTCCCAGGCTGCAGAATCGGAAAACACCATTTTTCTTGTAATGTCCCACCAGGTGTTCGTACATTTACTATTGCTGGGCAAAATACAAGTGGGACCTTTATTTCATCTCTTGCAAACCACCCACCATGTGTCTTTGCATTCATTCAACATTAATACAAAATAAGTGGGGCATTACTTTTTCCAGGTGCCCGGGAACATAAAAAAGGAGCAAGCAGAAAAGAAATTATCAAAAAGAGAAGAGAAGGAGGCAAGTGGAATTTGAATTTGAAAGAAATCTCATTGGATTCCAAATCTCCCAATCTATTGGCAGAGATGGCTGATCAGCCCTCAGACAAGACCATCGAAGAGCAAGCTAAATGTGAGAGCAAGAAAGAAGAAGAGAAGAAGAAGGGAGCGGATGAGGAGAAAGAGGCGAAAGGAGAGAACACTCAGGAGGAAGAGGAGTCGAAGAAAAAGAGGAGAAGAAAGAAGAGGTTGAGATGAAAAAAGAGGAGGCGGAGAAGAAAAGCCCTGGAGAAGATCAGGCTGGCAAACAGATGGAAGAGAAGGTGGAGGGAGAAAAGAAGAAAGCGGAGGGAGAGAAGAAGGAAGTGGAGGAAGAAAGGATGAAAGGGGAAAAAAGAGTGAGAGAGAAAGGCGGGGACTCCACCAGCCCACTGAAGAAACGCGTGTAATAGCTGACTGATGACTGATTCCTCTAACATTGGTAGTTCTCATTACAAAGGATGAAACAAGGTTGTACTTAGTGCTGCGTTAGGTGCAAAACTTATCCCTGTACTTAGATTAGATGTAGTCCCAAAAGTGAACGATAGTACCAAGATTGATGACCCTCAGACTATTCTAAATCATGAGAAAAAGGGAACGCTAGGTACAACCAAATGAATTACTCCTTTACAATGAGGCATACCATTGTTTGAGACGAACTTAGCATTTTTGTATTATTGCCCATTCTATTCCTTTTTAATCAACAAGTATTCAAGTCATGATGCGGACTTATTTCTTCTACATGTACTTTTCACGTAAATCTATGATGAAGACAACTATTGTGGGAGGATTTATTGAGCAGACTTTTCCGACATTTCGTCTTCGCCAGAAACCGCTACATACAGAACTAGGAGGACAAAACTCTAAAAATCTTCTTCAGCCCCAAGTCGTCATCAATTTCCATTTGTCGTCACCAAAAAAAATTTCTTCCATACAAACTTGATGAGGTCTTCCATTTCTGATGCGGCCAAAATGCCAAGTCCGCACAAGGATGAACATGCCTCCAGTACTAATGATGAAGACTTTTCGGGAGGTCTTTTTCCCTAAAAATCGTTACAACGTCTGCCTAAATATGGGGAGGACACTTTGCTGACAAAGGGACGACTTCTATTTCGCAATATGAGGACTTTTTTTCAAAAATTTAGGACTTTTTTACCCTTCTTGGTGAGGTCAAAAATCAATTCAAGCCGCAAGGGATATGGTGCTGTGTCCCCTGGTACCATACTTCCGATTTTGCCCACCGTTTTTCTCTGCTTACAAACCTGCTGTACCCATCCACATCTCTGGGGGACCGAAAGGTTTTTCACTGCTGCAACCCTACTTGACCCACGGGCCCAATCTATTACTGTAAACGAGGAAATTTTTGGACGGAAGAAATTTTTGGACAAGTTGGACCCGAAAACTTTACCATCCGAATTTTTTGTATGTAGGCTACAGTATATTTCCATGTGCAGTACGTATTGCTTCGGCTTTATTATTGTGCATTGGGTGAGCAAGTGCGGTACGCCTACGTACCTACAGTACATTGTATGTACGAACGGGTAAAATTAAAAATAAGCAACAATATTCGCTTACCAACAAAACCAAAACAACGACCATCTTTAAGACCATCTGGATGCAGTGTGACTCAGAAGCAGAAGCTGTGCAGAGAGCCATCGTGAAGGTAAAAGTTGCATTCAGTTTGGACCTGGAGTCTGATTGAACGTTTTAGCCGTCTATGGTAGCAAAAAATCGGTCAACAACACAGGAGGCAAAAATTTTTTTAGCGTACTCAAGCACGCAACCGTACGCAACAGCATCAAAAATTACAAATGACTTTTATTAGTTGTGCAATCCAATCTAAACAGCTCAAAGTGTATTGGCTAATCTTTTCAAGAGTATGGCATTTCAATGTTCCAACCAAGCAATAAAGCTTCCAATAAAACTAACAAATACCCTAGCATTTCTACTTCTACTTGTGTAATCGAACCAAATCAATTATATAAATTGGCACTGATAAGCAAGCCTAGGCGCATACGTACGTATAGGTCTGTTATGCATTGGACTACAAAACTTGTAGTAGAAAAAACTTCTGACTAATTGATTTGGTACTACATGTACATACGTTCAGTACTGTAGAAATGGCGAAAATGATCGGATCAGCCTGCAAGGCACTTGTCGACCGCATCATCAAACTTGGCAAATGCAGCACGAACCGCGCCAACGAATTTTTCATTCTGTTGGACGCATCTGAACATATTGCAAAGGTCTGGCATGGCAGGTGTACACAAAATGTAAAAAATATTTGAACAAGTTGGAAAGTTGTTCAGAATCCATATATCAGTATCGAGTATTGACCTGTTGCGCTACGGACATTCGGGTGGTTGTGAGGTGGCCCCGCGCAATTTGGTGTTTGTTTATACAGAGTGTCTCATAATAAACCATCCACCTTTCCGTGCATGTAACTCTGGAACCACAAGTTAGATTTTCATGCGGTTTTTTCTATTTTGTAGCCAAGGGTGCAACTTATGTAGATGTGTACAAAATTCAGCTATGTGGTCCACATACTTCGGAAATTGCGGCGGTTTCAGTCTCGAAACTCAAAATCGACGTTTTTCTTTAGTATGGAGAAAAATTTCTGTCTTAATTTTCAAGATACCCAGTTCCATGCGTTTGCTATGCTGGCACTGGGGCTAATGCATGAAATACACATTTTCTAGCATTTTGGGACATTTTTTTTCATTACAAGACTAATTTTTATTTTGGACTATGCACAGAAGACCAATCGGCACTACCAGTTGCAAAACCCTCGTTTTTTGACCGCCGGAGAAAGAAGGTGCTTGAGCAGCTTCCACTAGGCCTATGAAGCTGAAATTTTGTATACACATCTAAGTTGAAGCCTTGGCTACAAAATAGAAAAAAACCGCATGAAAATCTAAGGTGTGGTTCCAAAGTTACATGCCCGGAATGGTGGATGGTTTATTATGAGACACCCTGTACTATATACAGTTAGATCAGTGCGATCCGAGCCGATGCGATCCGAGCGAAACAAGCCAATAGGCCGTGATAAGGAACAGCGCTTACTTTGCTAAATCTGCACAGGCTTTCGGTGTTGATGGAAGATTTTGGAGACAGTGCACTCCTGCTCCAATGATGGTACTGGAGCACCGCTTTTGGTACGATGAAGATGCTTTTTGTTGTAAGAGGCCGTTCCCAAAGGCTGGTTTCATAAGCATCTCAATTGGAAAGTTTGCTATCTAAAAAACCACAACGATTACATATTGTACACTAAAGAACATGTTTATCTTTTGCTTTAAGAAATGGGATACGGTCACTTGGTTGCCGGTCACTTCGTTGCGGTCACTTCGTTGCGGCGGTGATCACTTCGTTGCGAGAACTTTCGTTGCGGTCACTTCGTTGCGGTTTTTTTCGTTGCGGACATTTCGTTGCGGCCATCCTCTGGTCATTTCGTTGCGAGTACTTTCGTTACCGTTCATTTCGTTGCAGGCTTAGGCTTAGGCTTAGGCTTAGGTAAATCTCGCAACGAAATGACCAGCAACGAAAGTTCTCGCAACCAAATGACAGAGGACGGCCGCAACGAAATGTCCGCAACGAAAAAAACCGCAACGAAGTGACCGCAACGAAAGTTCTCGCAACGAAGTGACCGCGGCAACGAAAGGTCCGCAACGAAATGTCCGCAACGAAAAAACCGCAACGAAGTGACCGCGAACCTAAGAAATAGTGTTTGTCTACCAAGCATACCAAGGGTCCATAGTAATCAGTAAAAGTATTCCAGCTAAGCGCTACTCGCGTTTAGCGCCGAAAGCCCTCCTGGTTGGGAGGCCCCACGCCCCACCCCCAAATGGAATGTCCCACCCCGCCAAGTTAGGTGTCCCAACCGTCAACTGTGGAGGAGGTTCCACAACTGGGATGTCATTCAAATACTTCAAGGCGACGAAGACTACAAGTGATGCCAAGTCGGAAGGCTCTTTGCAGAGTGCAAAACTGAAGGACTGCTGCTGGCCCAAATAAATAACAGTTGCGTGCGATGAAACATTAAACTCGCAGGTCCACCCAGATTCTGTAACAATTACATTTTCGCAGTGCTCGAGCTACTGTTAAGTTTTGCGTTTTACTGACGAATTCAGTAAACTTTTAATTTTGATGCTTCGCCACACCCTACTGCTACTAGTATTTATATATGGGCCAGAAAGCAGCTGTCCTTTCAGTTAAGGAGTTAAGTCTTTTCACTGCAAAAAGCCTTCCTTTTTCCGAGTTCCGACTCGGCATCGCTTGGCAGTCTTCGTAGCCTCGGAGTATTTGAAAAGACGACATCCCAGGTTGAGGAAGGAGGGGGGTGGGACCCTCCACCTAAGGGGTGGGACACCTCACTTGGGGTGTGGGACATCCCACCTGGGGGTTGGACACTCCCAATCAGGAGGGCTTTCGGCGCTAAACGTGAAAATAACTCTCATGGTAAAAGTGATGTACAATGGGTCAGACCAGAATCAATGATGATGGTGAAACTATTTTACTTCAACGTTTTGCTCCACTAAATTTGGAGCCTCATCTAAGAGTACCACCTGATGAGGCTCCAAGTTTGGTGGAGCGAAATGTTGTGGAAGTAAAACTAAAATAGTTTCACCATTGGTCTGACCCACCAGTGGCCCGTTACAGCTTCGCAGTAAAAGGAGACTATCGGGAAAATTTTTGCTGCATTATTCACTATTCATGAGGACTGTAGTCCCAATTGTAAATATAGAGATTTTTTGCGGTAGTACTAGTTTTTAGACCTAACACTTCTCTACTTTCTGTCAAAATTTTACCCCTGGCAGGGCATGTATTCGCGCTATGGTATTCATATAACTGAATTTGCAACAGGTGCAAAATATATAAAAATGCACTTTGCGGGGCTATATCTCGCCACACAGGCGGCGGATTGGGCTCAAATTTCGTTCAGACAGGGATCCCTATTGGTTGTATGTGTATACGAAATTGTAGCTCTCTGAGCCCTGCGGTTGCTGAAATATGGCTAAAAACGCTGAAAAACGGCAAAAATGCGACCTGCCCACCTTTGCCCATCAATATCTCGATGATGCCTGAAAAAATTTTTTTCTAAAACTTCATCAACATACATGTAGTTTTTGATGGGGAATCCGATAGGCATATAATCTCGGTTCACAAAAAGAACCCCCCCCCCCCCCTTCCGCCTATACTACAGGCTACTCTCAGTCTCAATCCTTACAGAAAACGTCTCTTAATGCTACCGGCCAGCAAGAATCCTTTCGAAGCTTCGTAAATTGCTCTGTAAAACGCCGCTTCTACTAGCTGGATTGAACACTCTTTACACAATTATGGACCCTTGGTAGTACGAAGAACCATATTATTGGATACGTACATTCAAAAATGTACTCTGTATTTTCCTATTGCCCAGTTGCGCTATCACTTTTGGATGGTCGAGAGTTAGTTGACCCGCGATACTACCATACCGTAAGTGCACGCCTATAGACAGACGGTTCTGGCTGACGTGGTCATCAAGGTCGACGTCGGGGCGGGGAGGGGTCGCCTTGCTACCACCCAAAAGTCTTAGCGCAAGTGGTCAACATATACAAAAGCCAAGGTCTCTTACTTTACACGGTTGCTCCAGCTTTTTCGCTTTTGCACCGTCCTCTTTCAACTGCTCCTCCGCTGCTGCAATAGCCTTTGCGCACTTTGCCAAGTTGGGATTAGTTAAAATTTGGCCTTGACAGGCCTGAAGGCCTCCAACCAAGAAGAGAACACAAGGTATAGCTGGTTTACACACGTCCTCATCCGCTTTTTGAGAAAAAATCTACATACAGTAATTAATTATGAACAGCACTTAATTAACAGGCAAGGGGTCCCCTATGTAACACCGATTCCGAATTTTGATTTCAAAACCAATTTTATCATAGTCTAACCAAATCTTTTACAAAATTCGCTTTTCAAAATTGGCATCCGTTCACGAGTTATTCGACGAAGCGGTCCCTGGGAACCGTTATTGTACCATTGTGTTTGCACGGGCTACCAGGGCAAAGTTTGCGCACGGATAACTTGTGAACGGATGCGAATTTTGAAACGTCGTTTTTCATAAAAGATTTTTTGAACTCTAGTTTATGACAAAATTGGTTTGTGTTAGTCTGTGTTAGGGGACCCCTTGCCTTTAACGTAATCTTCCAAGGTCAGCAAAGAAGTAAAAATGTGAAAAGTGCAGCCAACACTTGAAAAATTGCCTACTATTGCGCCGCATGGCCACTGGCCAGTCTTTCGTCTTTCTCTGATCACTCCGTTACCTTTCCGAGAAAGTTCTGTTTTCTCAAGGTTGAAGCTGAGCACTCCCAGGTTCCGAAGATAACGAGTAGAAGAGCCGACGCAAGAAAAAGCTTCATGTTTGTTTTGAGATGTCGTTTTTGAAGTCAGTTGCGGAAAAAATGGCTGGGCCTGGGATACTGTATGCAGTCGGAAGAAACAACTATCGCAAACAAGGATGCCTGCTTTAGGTGGGTGCCGCTAAAATCAACGGGAAGAATGAAGTTTGAGGATTTTTCTTATATTTAAAGGCTTGAAAATTGCCTAAAGCTGCGTCATCGATTGCTTTTTGAATGACGCACAGTACCAAGAATATATAATGAGGAGTAAGAATTCACTGTGAAGAAAAGCCCTTTGACTTTGACCCATTTTGTGTTCAACTTGTCATGAATCTATTTCTTTTTGTAGGCCTATATAAAAATAAATATGCCTCATTGTACATAAATAAATACGAAAAAATATGTGCGGAATCCATACCACGTTCGCCATAACAGCGTAGGTGCGTATATGTTTAGAGCTTCCGTTGACGTTGTTCCTCTCGATTTCCAGCTTTGGCGAAGCTGGAGCTTCGCAGTCAAAGAGACTGTGTTGGCGGGTTCCCATTCCAATAAAAACTTGCTAAATGCTTTTGCGTTGAGTTGCAAGCTGTTTCAATATTACTGCGTTGTTGTTTTGAATATTTAAGTGTTCTGCTTTCGGCGTTTTTCTGCTTTTGCAGCCCCGAATATTGAAGAAATAATGTTGCTTCGAAGTGGCTGCGATGACGCTGAGCACGGCGTCGCGCGTCCATTTGTGCGTATGCGTGCTTTAGTAATATCATTTTTCCGTGCTAGAGAGAAACGAGCCGAATCAGCGACGCGCGGAAGGAAAGTTCGAATTTCTGGAACTGGATGCGACCGGAGCGACTTCATCTGAAGGGTAAAAGGCTAGAACGTGTTGTTGCCGTTGATGCGTTTTTATGTTGGTTTGGGGCGTATTTATTTTGTAGGGTCCAGGCCTAGAGAAAACGGCACCTCCTTTTATGGAGCAAGGCGGATACTGTACGTAGGCCGGCAACCGTCACAGCAGGCTTTTCTTTACAGTATTATTTTTCCCCTTCGGTTCGTTCCCCCTGACTCATATTATTGATAGTTATACTGCAACATAAAACACTTTTTGGATCGCAAAATGTTCATACGGTACTCAATTTTTAATGGCACCGCATTATTTGATGCACACTAGAGATGCGACGATATATCGGTATCGGTATCGAAAATCGATGGTATCGAGCATTTTTTGAACTATCGGTATCGATATCGGTATCGAAAATTGCTTTCCTTGCACTATCGGTATTGGTATCGTATCGAATTTTCTCCTTGCTCCTACTATCGATATCGGTATCGGTATCGAATAATCATGTAAAAAATATCGATTTTCGACAGTAATTTTTTCTACATAAATTTGGCCATGCGCGAAGCAAGGGCACGTCGATTTCGGCGCTAGAAGTATGCAAAATTAGTACAGGATATTATTGTACTACTGTCATGTATTGTATCACAAACACAAAGAAAACTCCAAAAAATACAGCAGCATGGCAGCCTAGCAAGCAAGTGATTGCAGACATAGATAAGGCACGGCTATTTGCTCTGATTACAAGACACCGATAATAAGGTAAAATAAGGTAAAAAGTTGTGATAAGGCGCCCAAAGTCAGACAGATGTAATGAAATGATTAACGATAGGTAGGCATTGGTCTCCTTCACATTTCAGATTTCAATCAACAAGTATCAGTAACGTACAGAAGAGAAATGAAAAGAAAATTATTCATTGTGCGCAAAGGGCAGCTTTTGTATTATGTAGGTAGGTTAGGTACGTAGTTTCTTTTTGTTCTTCCTTTACAGTTGCCTTTTATGACATACCGTGCAATTATAAGCATAGCATTATCTGATCAAGACATTATTGTACCACCTAACGTTGGAGCAATAATACTATACTAATAATATTGTATTAGTTTTCGATCCTTCTGTTGAGCTCAGCTTTACACGTTGAGAATCTGCAAGCGTCTTTGTTGCGAACACGATGGAACAATAATTCCTCCTTCAGTACTCCAATGTGAACATTGAAACAGTAGGCCGCAGCTCTGTCACACTCACATCTTCGCATGTTGCACACATTTTCTGCTAAAATTTTACTGTGCATACGATGCCAAAACAAAAGTCAAACAACTAGCTTGTAGGTATTTCTCTGTGCATGTATATATATTCCACTTACAGTAGCACTGAATAACTCCTTTGGACACGTCCCATTTGTATTTATCCAACAGGTTTCCAACTTTGTCACAGTTTGCTACATTGGACAACGAATTGTAGCAGGCATCGTGTGTTTTACAACATCTAGTAAACAGCAGGAAATAGCATCCAAGACAAAAAAGACTTAATGTAGCATGTAGCAAGCAAGCACGGAAGCAACTACATACCTATGTACTGTATAGGTTTAAAGTATTGCATGACTGAAATTTAACCATCTCCAAAATTCACCGGCACCAGATCGCTCTGCCGCGAATTGGTTCGCGGACCGATTGCAGGCATTCCGCGGCCTCTATTCAGCCGCACAAAAACAACAATTTTGCAGTCAAAATTTGACTGTTCCTGGGCGTTAACCGTACATTACGTACAAAAACTCAAAATTAAATGACCCTTGTTGTTTGTGTCTGCAGCGACTGCGCTCATGACTGCCAAGATTTGGGCGAGAAGGGCCTGACAAATTTCGGAACGGGTTAGCCCCTTACTCGTCCAGCGCGTCCACAGGCTGACCGAAGCCTCCAGGACCGCACCAGCATCCGTAGTTTGCCAGCATTGCGATGTAGCGCAGTCGTCCAGTGGTGTGGTGCACCATTCGCGCAAAGTCGAACAGATTCCGTTTCTCCCTTTCGTGGTGCAACAGTTCAAAATCTTCATCTTTAGGCACCAAAGACAAAGCTAGCGCTTGATGAGAGATGGTGAAAAGCAACCCGCCTGAAAAGATGAAACTATAATTGCAAATGAAGGAAATGATTCTATCATATTAAAATTAGCCCTAGTAGTACAACGTAATATTGTACCTTTCCTTACCTGCCAGCATAAGCAACCGGATCTTTGAACACGCCATCTTTGGTCAAAAGTTATTATTTTTTCTAAGTCTTTCGATCACTTTAGGCACCACATACTGTACACTTACTTTTTTCCCACCTACATGGATTACATCAACATAAATAAGCTACCGATCTGGCTTTATCCCCGGTCCTTACATAAACGTAGGTACGTATGTACGTAATGCTTCCACAGTCACAAAATGATTACGTAACCAACAAAATCTGGACAGGCCATAAAATTATTGTTCATGAGGCAAATGACCAAAACAAGTTTCAACTTCCTCGTTCTCGTAGAAGCGTGATGCTGTTGTACATAACTTAAGGTCTCAATGCCCTGTTTCGGAGCCAAATTTGAGGCTTCCTCGTAGCCGTTATGTGCAAGATAAAAGTGATCACTTATCATGTAAATATAGAACAACCCTTCCTCTACACGTACACCAAACGGCAGCGCCAAAGCTCTTGTATTCGGCGCAGTACGACACGCCGAAGAACGCCCCAAAAACCACGCGATTTGGGTGTTCCGAAGGAACCACTGGGTATTTTTCAACATGCGGCACACCATTCAACGCGTCTTGACGAGAGGAATCGATCGGTACCTGCGGCGCCTCTCTACGTTGCCTCTACGCAAAGTTATCCAAGAAGAACGTGTTTGAAAAAGTTATCGTTTCAATCAAGAATAGCGCCACGGAGAGGCCGTTTCAAGAGGCGCTCTATGGCGCGTCAAAGAGATCGTGTAACAAGCTTTCGATCGATATCTTGATCTCCTCTCAACTCGCTTTCGTTGGCTCAGGAGAGCCTGGACTAAATTTATCCAGAAGTCCATGCATAGACAGTTGTCCCTGCATAGTACGAAGACGAGCGCAGAGAGCGCGACTGGAGCGGAAACAGCGAACGGAAAACAAGCAGACGGATGATCGTATGGTGTCAGGAAGTGAAAACAGCTGGAATTAGATATCACCAGATACTTCACTAGTAGTACAGGAGTCCACGCTCAGAAAAACAGGGCATTGAGACCTTAACCCCTCCTCTATTTCGATGGTCGCCGCGACTAAACTGCGACCTACATTACGTACAGCATTTAGTGGTAGTATAGCATAGTGTCGCAAGCTTCCGCATTTTTTTTAAGACAATTTTTCCAAAAATGCTACCAGGAACTTCCAATAGCGTTTTGGCCATTATGGCAAATTTTTCGGCGGGGTTCGCATTTTGATCGCGGCGACCATCGAAATAGAGGAGGGGTTAAATTTATGTGGTAAAGTAGGTAGCTACATCGATCCATTCACACCAGGCATATTTTGGATGAGAAATGAAAAAGCTAATTTTTATTTCATGGTGCACAAGCATGCAATATAGCAATCGTCACACCCACAAAAATTGCAGTCCAGTATTTGATTGAACATTTATTTTGAAGTGGGGGTACGTAAAAAAGGTATCGCGTCGTTAGACCCAACTGTGCGTTCGGCCCAACTTTGTTGTTGGGCGTTAAGCCCAATAAAACTTGAATTGGGTCTACCGACTCAGAGCTGTGCGACGATAGACCCAACTGTGTGGGGCGTTAGGCCCAAACAAGTTTGTCTGGGTTGTAGGGCGTTAGGCCCAACCCAACTGCGTGGGGCGTTAGACCCAATCAAGTTTCTCTGATTAAATCGGGCGTTAGGCCCAACCGTACTGTAGTGCGTTAGACCCAATATGGGTTTTAGCAAGAGTAGATAGGGTAGAGCATACAGCTTAAGACCAAGTACGTACGGTTTCATAAGCAGGTATTTTCTGTTGGATCTCATGCCTGACTTGCTCAGGCTATCATTGAATCGCCTAGGGATGCTGTTCACCGACTCTTGGAGTAGCTGTCGACCAGCTACTCCAGTGTTTCGGATCACCTCCCTGTTCTCGCGATCAATCTGCTGAGCAAGAGCATCAGACTCTGTCATGGCAGGACAGAAGTGGTTCCTCTGTGGCAGATCAGGGTTCGTAATGATTCTTCCATTAGCAACAGTGATAGAAGGTAGGGGACCAAAGTGACCATTGCCAGGAATAGCCCTATGCTTCTTACACAGATTACAGTTGTAGTACACACTGCCATTCTTAGACCACTTCTCCGCAAACTCAAGCACAGCGCCTGGTCTTAGCCTACTAGGATAGTGCAGCAGAGGTTTCTTTCCATACTTCGACTTTGCTAAGTATTCACCAACAGCACCGAAATCCGCCATTTCAAACAGACAATAACAACAGAGACAACTGACGATTCTTCAGTTGCACCCTCCTTTTATTGCGATCTTACCTACCTACCTACCCACTACATACCTATCCTGTTTTTGAATCTATCCTGTTTCCAAAAGAAGAACCCAAATGTCTGTCATATGCATTGTGTACTTACTGTATTACTCTCAGAGCCTCTTTTGCGATCGGGGTACGCCAAAGTGATTGGCGATGGGTCTTGGCGCACTTTTATTGGCGACAAAACGCAAAATATTTGCGTTCTAAAGAAGCGTAAATTGGCGAGGGTAGGCAAAGCGCAAATAATTGGCGAAGGTGCAATAGTCAGAATCAGAAAGCGCAAATTTTTGGCGATGGTCCTATATAGTCCAAAGAAATAAATCGATCGATAGGCGGAAAGCGTGTAACATTAGAGCATTAGAGGCATCGACATCGCCAGCAGCTTGAGCAGCGTTGCTTTACGGTGCGATTGCTTTTGAATTATTTTGAATTTTGCCAGGCGACGCACATTGCATTTACCTAGGTACCGCCGGTATTTAAAGCGCTGGCTGCAAAATTGTTTGTGTGGTACCAACAGTAACATTCGGCGAGCAGTCACCGAAGCAGGAATACAGAAGTGTCGGCGAATTTTTAACAGCCCTCGAGATTTTGAAAAAAAGAATTCTTGCCAAGTGAAGCGACGAATTTTGAAGGCAGACCAGTGTGATCAGCTGGGACATTTGGATCGATTGTGGAGCTATTGAAAGCGGAAGTCAAGGAGGCACCAACTGGAGTCGGTCTGCATCTTCAAACGCCTCCACCTGTGGCCATTTGGCCTCTGCCCCATTTGGACTATCCGACCTGTGCGAATGGGCAATATTAGCTGATGGAATTGATCTGGTACTGACTAAGGCTGACTATTTGATATAGTGCCTGCATTGTAAGCATTCCTGGCTTCCAGATGTGCAGCCATGGTCGCAATGAATGCACGTATTTTGCAGTGGTAATCGATCGACCGACGCCTGTGGAAGGGAGTAACTTACTTTTCCAAAAGTGCAAAATATGCTCCAGTAGAGCCAATAGGATACCTTTGAGATCACTGATTTTGCATACGTTTGCATATTTTTGTACGTGTAGAAAATGCCTTGATATCATAATAGCGTTTAATGTTGTCGTGTGTTACTGAGCTTTGATGTTGGAGGGTTGACCATCTGATGCATGTCTAGGGTATGTACAGAACAGTATGTGATGTGACATATTATACAGCCTGTACAGTGCAAACGTTGGTTTGATCAGTTATAGTGCTATTGCTATGATAGTGACCGTGTGTAACTATTGGTCATAGCGGTAATAAATGGACAGTGGTAAAAAATGGACAGTGATAATAAATGGACAGTGGTAATAAATGGAGAGAGGCAACGCAAATGAATTGACGATGCACATTGCTAACGCAAATTATTTGGCAATATTAACGGTGCCAACTGTAGCTGGCTTTTCATCGCAAAAAATTGGCGATACAATTTGGCCCGTTTTACGGCGCAAAAGATTTGGCGAAAAATCGCAAAAGTCGTGTCCTGACCGAAATGCGCAAAAGCATTTGGCGAAAAAATCGCAAATTTTTGGCGCTTCCATCGCAAAATGGGTTCTGAGAGTAGGTTGGTTCGTTATACAGTTGGTTACTGTATTAGGGTCTAACGCCCAGCCAGTTTTCTGTTGGGTGGAACGACGTACCCTCGCAGTTGGGTCTATCGCCCAGCCGGTTTTTCATATTGGGCTTAACGACGTATCCTCACAGTTGGGTCTATCGCCCAGCCGGTTTTCGATTGGGCCCAACTAGAGATGGGCCGAGACTGGATTGTTGCTGAAAACGAGACCGAGACCGAGACCGAGACTTAGAACTTTTTCCGAGACTGAGATCGAGACCGAGATTAGGGAATTTTGTCGAGACCGAGACCGAGATCGAGACCGAGACCGAGACTAAACATTGGTATAAAAACTTTTGGAATTTCGTTTTTATTTTTTCTGATGGTCGTTTTCTATGAAAATTTTAATGGCGAAAACATTGGCGAATAGGTGCTTCACTTCTATTTTCTACATTACATGGCTAAAATCGCCCCGCAGGGGAAATTTTTTCATGATAGGCAGCTAAAATCTCAGCGAAAATGCATGAAAATTGCTTGTGAAGCACGATTTCAATCTAGTCTCGGTCTCGCCTAAAATAGGCCCTAAAAGTTGCGAGACCGAGATCGAGACCGAGAATTTGAAAATTCTGAAGTCGAGACCGAGACTGAGACCGAGATCGCCAAAAATGACCGAGATTTCCGAGACCGAGACCGAGACCGAGAGTCTCGGCCCATCTCTAGGCCCAACGACGTTTTTCATTGGGCCGAACGCCCGTTTTTCAATTGGGCGCATCGACGCTGCCAGTTGGGCCTAACGCCCAAAGTTGGGCCTAACGCACAGTTGGGTCTAACGACACCCAATCCGTAAAAAATGCAATGAAGATTCTTCTCTTAGCCGGTCAATCGCCCAACAGGTAGGCGCCGGTTAATGCGCGGACATTTCCATGTGGAACCGCCGAATTTGGCGCGTCCGCTCACCATTCCTCGCCCGCCCGAAGGGACTTTGTCACAAACGTCGAAGGTCAATTTCAGACAGGAAACCTCATTGTTGAACACGAGCCATGGCATGTATTCTCTTCTGCAACATCAACATAGCAGAATGCTCCGAGCGAATTCGGACCGAGTTTGGAATGATTTCGTTTTGAACCGAAACGAACGTCAATTACTCACATGTCTTCTAATTAAAAACTATACAAACCCGGTTGTTCAAACACACGTTTGGAAAACCAGCGAGTTCGAAGCGAACTCGAAGATTTTATACATGTTGAAGCATAGTCAGGGCTCCGAATTCGAAGCGGAGCGAATTCGGAGTTCCGTCTGTGGCGCCCCACTGTACTGTACTAAGTACCTACGTACATAGTACAAGTACGTACTTGTGCCAAGTATCCAGTTTCTTGGCGACGTAAAGCGGCCGGAATCTGCTGAAATCCATGCGTCGATTGGTGCGACGACTCCAAACTGCTCGCGCTTCCGCCGCCGCCTCTCTCCTCACTTTCGCTTCTTTGCTCGCTTTCCGCTGCTTCTGGACAGCCGTCGCATTGTGCGCAATCTTGAACTTGGAAATCAGGGTGCCCTGTAGAAAAAGAAAAAGAAGAAAATAAGCGGGGTTTGCAAATGAAAACTTTATTGGTAGGGTTGGGAGTGGGGAAGGGTACTGTGGGGTAAACTCGGCCATGGGGTAAACCGGCCACCTAGTTTCCTGTGAATTTGCTGTCTTAGCAAGATGAAACAAGGTAGTAGCTCATTTGAAAGAGGAGATTTAAAGAAATCGACTGATGTAATATTGGTCTCAATCGGTCCCTTGGTTGTTGCGATATGCAGGTGAAACTTTAGGTGCCGGATTTTTTCATGGCCGGGTTTATCCCATTGTACCCTATATGTCATGCTATGTTTATGAAAGTTCCTCCAGCCCAGTTTTACGTTCTACTATGGTCCAGTCAAGACCAAACAGTCCATACTCCATTCCAAGTCACGTTGTCCTTACATAGCCATCAGATCCCAATGTGCGCAAAGCAGTGCGGTAATCCTCGGGCAAGAAGTCCCACTTGCAGTCTCGGTCGGTGTCGAACACTTCCCAATCAGAGAAGCAGAACTGTCGACTCATCTTCTTCCGCGTGCCGAACTCCGGACACTTCATGCCTCGAAACTGATTGGTGAGCTCGGTCTGCGCATCCGTCAGCTCTTTGCCCTGGATTCGCTCCAGGGCTGTGTCCATATTCTCCAGACTGTCACAGATGTCACAGTAGAAGCTGCAATAGAATTGCGGCAAAATATCAGTAGCAGGGCAAAGGTGAGTTGGCAAGGAAATGGCAAAGGTGGGTACATAGCAATTTTTCACAGCCACCTCTTTTTTTCTCCACAATATTATGAACAACAATATTATCTACGACTTGCGCAAAAAAATTTACAGGTGGTCCCGAGACACACAAAAAATTTTTCGTGTGGTCCCGCCCGAGCGCTACGTATTCACATTTATTTTAAAGTTCTCGCTTTTTTCCGCTAGATTCACTATTTCCTGTTCCCAAATGACCCCGCAGGCACCGCTCTAAAATTGGACTCAACAAGAGGATGTAAGCTCAGCTCGCGACCACCCAGAGTTCTTTTTAGCGCAATTCTTGGATAGACCTAAATGTTTCAATTTCAAATAATTCTCACCAGTTATTTCCTGCGCCACCGCAGCCATTGCTGGAGGCGTTGTGGCACTGCATCTTTTCAAACTTGGGGAAGTTCCACCACTGGTACTCGACTTTGCCGAAGAAGCTGTTGGGCATGCCTCGGGGCAAATCATTGGTGTTCACGTGGAAATCCACGGTAAAGCAGCCGGGAATCTTCACCACTTGCGGACTGATCGTTATGGTTTCTGTGAGGATTCGCATGACCTCTGGACGCTCGGGCCTTTCTAAAATCAACATCGTAATTGCCTAGGGTACTGTACTGTGGGGTAAACCCGGACACGGGGTAAACCCGGACACCTAAAGCTTTTCTGAACTTGACGCTTTTGCAAATGATGAACATGGTAGCTCATCTGAAAGAAGAGAGTTCAAGGAGTCGATTGGTAGAATAATTATCTCACTCGGTCGTATGATTGCTTGATAAACTAGGGTGTTCGGGTTTACCTCCGTATCCGGGTTTACCTCACAGTACCCTACTACTCACTCAGCGGTTTAGCGATGGGCCGCTGTTCACATGCCAGCGGTTTTTCTTGCTTGGTGTCGTAAATTTATGTTTTCGTGAATGGAGAGAAAAATTTTTACGCGAAATGGCAAGAAATGCATGAGTAATGCCAATTTTATGGGTTTCTGCAGTTCTTAAATTAAAATAAAAATAAGTAAAACAAAAATAATTATAACGAAATTTACTGCAGCTCGTGTCCGCTCTGGCTGGGATGAGCCAGAGGTTGGGATAATCGCAGCCAGTTTTTCCTGGTCTCTGAGCGGAGCTCCAACTTGGGCATGTTGCAATAAGCAGAGAGAGAATCTTCGGTAGCAGAAATGCAGGCATGGCTTTTTGTGGAATGTATTGAAAAGTTTACCTGAGGAAGGCAGCTACAGTATACCTTCTGCAAAATCTTGCAATTTGTACAGCTTGTAACTAAATATTGCAGATAAGAACAGAGGGAAAAGAGAAATAGTAAAAGGGAGAAGAAAGGAACTCTTGGTTTTAATTTTTGCGCCTTTCAAAGCGGAAAACTTCTTTTTTCAATGTCCAACCAAAACGATGGTTCGATAATTGTGAAAAAACCAGTGAAAGATTTGGCACCAACCTATGTATGCAAGAGTGAACTGACACACGAGAAGACAAGAAAAGACCACAAAATATGCCTTGCCTTGCCGTAAACCATAAGCTGTATTTTGTCGTGTTTTTCACGCTGGAAACTGTGTTCCACTCTGCAGTGTTTGACGTCAGTATTTTAAAACACAGTTAGCAGGCCCAAACACCATCCACGACGAACTTGTTTCTTCTGTTTTGAAGAACGCCTTCAGGCAAGGTCGCCTGTCAACTTGTTTCAGCTTTTTTGTAGACTACGTACGTACCTAGGAGGCATGCATTTTCTTGTCCATGTACAATACTTACTTGCGCGATTTTGTTTGTGACTGTCACTTTTTCAAAGTACATCATTACGTAGCTTTTGAAACGGCTTGTGTGCGTTACCGTAAGTCTACGTACATTGATGGTGGCATGGCATGTACAGTATGTACGTGTAGCATGCTTGCTGACGAAAAATCAGCCATGTGAATTGGTATGGTGACAATCCAAAAGTAAACATAAACATTCAAACTTGCGTACTGCTCAACTGGCACTCAAAAGCACATGGTCGTTTCGCTCGTCGACAATACTACATTTTAGCACAAGCACACTGCTGCTCCATTGCATGCCATCCTTTTGCACACCTATAAATACCGTACATAGGCAGGTACGTAGTGTACAGCAAATACATAAATACCTGCGTATGTAGAAGACTTAGGTACATGTACTACTAGCCTGGCCTGCCAGTATTCCCATGCTCAAGCATTCTTCAGCTTGGGTTGTGGGTGTGTTTGCATGTTCAATGCTAGCGGTTGAATTTTGAATACGAAAAGTGTTCGGCCTGCTTTTGTTGCACCGAACTCGCCGTTGCCATCTACGTACGTACATACCCTAATTCTCACTTATCCGATTTTCCAACTGCCAAGCAAAATGAGGCAACAATAAGTTTAAAAAACTAAGGCAAAAATGTCGAAGAAAGTGAAGGAATCGGGCGTGGATTGTGGTTACCGTTGCTGGCATCCGTCGTGTTTGCGCAGTTTCGCTAACGTCCATCTGTTCGTCCTGCTCATGTGCCTTGTGATCGCCGTGCAGGGCACGTATCTCGGCTACACCGTCGGCGTTCTGACCAGCGTGGAGCGGCATTTCGAACTCTCATCCTCGGAAGCAGGAACACTCTTGTCTATAGGGCGGTCCAAACGACACAGTATTTTTGGCTATTCTTTTGGCTGTGACACACCATGGATCGTGATTCGGGAATTGCTGGATGGGTTTTGTAGGCCTCTGTTTCGTGATGGACCTACATAGCGGTCCATGCCACTGTACAAAGTATGGTATGGGCAGTATGGCGAAAGCGTTTAAATAAGTGGACATTTTAGCACCAAAGGATACGGTCCACCAGGAGTATACGGCCATAATACTCCTGGGTCCACTTATTTGCCTTTCCCCACTTTGTACAATTTACCACGAAAATTTCTCCACGTGAACAAAGGAGAGTTCGAGCACAAATCGAAGCTGATTCGAAAAAATTGTCGAAAAATGCTCTCTGTCCGTTTGAACCGCTCTGTCTTTCACGTACGACGTCGGGCACACTGTCGCCGTAATTTTCGTCGGTCATTTCGGCGGTCGCGGCGGCCACAAACCAAGATGGACGGCCATCGGCGTGCTGTTAAAGGCCGGATGTGGCAAAGATTTCCCCATAGTGAAGGCGAAGATCGCTTTTTGAAATTTCCTTTGGTCAACTTATGCAGTTTTTCAAGACGAATCGATTCCACCCCCATGTCTCGAGACGATTTTGCCTCCTCGCAGAGAAAACCCACTTGTAAGGGGCGTTTCACAATAAATTACGTGAAAACGTTGCGAAACACGCCGTACAAGTGGGTTTTCTCTGCGAGGAGGCAAAATCGCGTCGAGACAGGTGGGTCGGATCGATTCAGCATGCAAAACTGCATAGGTTCACCAAAGGAAATTTGAAAAATCGATCCTCGCCTTCACTATGGGAAATCTTTGCCACATCCGCCCTTTAAGTTGCCTCGCCATGCTGGGTCTTTCATCATCCCACTTTCTCTTCGGCAAAACTCCCTACGAAGAAGAGGTGGCCAGTCACCACGAACGGTACGTGAGCGAACTGATGTGCGACCCCGGACGCAATGCAAATTCAACTGCAACACTGCACAGTCATCATAGCTGCGGCAAGTTGGCGCATTTCGGCGCTTATGCGATCTTGCTGATTTCTCAGCTTCTCGCAGGCTTGTCCGCTGCTCCTTTCAACACGCTGGCCTACGTCTACATCGACGACAACGTTAGCTACAGACTGTCGCCATTTTACTTGGGTAAGCAGGTTTGAAAGAAACACCGGGCCACCTATTATAAGTTTCAGGGCTGCCTATCTCAGCGAACAATGGAGGAATGGACCGATTTAGACAAATCCGCAATATATCAATCGATATTGTTGTGAACTCTGCTCTTTCAAATGAGCCATTTGATTCACATTTGCGAAGCAACAAGTTGAAAGGCAAGGCGCTTTTAGGTGGCTCCCATGTGGCCGGGTTACCCCACAGTACCCTACGTATTGTTTGGTTCGATTGTTGCAGTCTGCTGTTGCGAAGAGTCAGAAAGTTTATTGATTTGTGTTGCAGGTCTTCTGACCAGCATGTACGCTTTTGGCCCCGCGTTCGGTTTTGGACTGAGTGCTGCCTGCAATTCGCTATTTGTGGATCCATCAACCAGTAAGGCACATTCTTGTATGAAAACAAGATACGTACATATGTACGTACAAAGTACCTACCTAGCACCTACCTACGCTGTACCATAAACCATACGTTATGTTGGTAATAATTGCGGAGGTAGAGTGAGCAAAACAGTTACAGTACACGTTGTATCGTATACGCAGTAGTGAGCAAAGCAGACCCATGGACGGTTTTCCCCAAGCTACCCCACCCATGCCCCACCCAATATTCTCATACGTGTACATGTTTTTAGTCCTACTCGACGTCGATCCCAGCAACCCCAATTGGGTGGGCGCCTGGTGGCTGGGCTATCTCATTTGCGCCATTCTCTACCTGTTGTTGGCTCTGCCGATGTTTTGCTTTCCGAAATATCTGCACAAAAGTTCCCATGATCATCGCACTCATCACCTGGATGGCGCAGTGGATAACGCGTTCGAGATGGAGGTTCTCAAGCCGGAGCAGGCGAGATCGACTCCCTCCACTCCCAGACCACCACCTGCTATTTCAAGAGAGCCATTTTGCAAACGAGTTTGCTTTTCCGTTCAAGGTAAATTTTAAATAGATTCTGTAACATTTTGTTCCTGCCATTTTTTTGCTAATTATATTTACCGAAGGCGTTATTATTATGCATGTTATGTACGTACTATGTAGGCTACCTGCTTGTATTTGTTATTTTTTGTAGATTTGCCAACTGGCCTTCTGACGTTGTTGAAAAATCCGGTTTATGTCAGCATGGCTATCGGATGGATTTTTGGCTCCTATTTGGTGGGAGGTTACGGTACTTACTTGCCAAAGTACATCGAAACTCAGTACGGTCAGACGGCTTCAATGTCGGACCTGTATGCAGGTGAGATGAGAACTACGTATGAAAGTACCGATATATTTTATTTATACAGTCTTGAGCACTTTTTTGATATGCACCTGCTTTGAATTATTTTTATTTTGTCTTGAGGTCTAATTTCTATTGGGTCTATTGCTCTAAGCACTGCCATTGGAGGATACCTTTTGACCAGATTCAATATTCAGCCAAGGAGAGCGATTTTTCTTTTGGTATGTTTGTACAGAAATTTGCTTTTTTTGTTTAGGCTATTATATTATGTAGATACTTACAAAGTACATATTATTACACCTATGTATGCATGCATGTTTACGATGCGCTGCTTGAGAGTCAATTTTTTCGCTTTTCATGAACGCAGGTTGTTTCCTGGACGGTGATTGTTGCTACCTATTTGCTGGGCATGATACCCGGATGCGTGCAGCCGACGTTGGTCGGAAAACAAGTGTCACATACTCGGTAAGCAAAAACAATAGACATAATCATGAACAAAATGATCCTCGTCTTACTGCGTCGCCTCTATGTTTGTCGGTTAAACCAAGAGGACTGCTGTTGTGTATTTTTCTTTCAGTTGGGATTTTACGAACGCTTGCAATCAGCAGTGCAACTGTAACCAGCAGCTGCAACAATTTGACCCAGTTTGTGCCGGAAATTTGACCCATTTCTCGCCCTGCTATGCCGGCTGCTCATACAATTTTGCAAAATCTCAGGTTAGGCAATTCATCAAGTATTACCCGGAGAATACTGTACAGATTTTGCGTGTGCGTTGCGTACTTTAGTGGCGGGACATTTAGTGGTACTTTAGCGCGATATTTTTAGTGGGTCAACTGCCAATGTACAGAAGAAGCATTGGGTACTGTTACCCAAGGTTACTGTCCGATGAATTGTGGACATTTACCAATCTATCTGTCCATCATGTTTGTGGGTCTCTTCTTTGGCAATCTGTTCTTTATGACAACAATGATGGTCGTTCTCAGGTAAGCAACGTATGTAGAGCACATACAATACATAGTACGTACTTCCCCCCTCCCCTCTATTACCCTCCTCCCCTCCCCTCCCCTCCCCCTCCCCCCCCCCCCCCCCCCCCCAGTCCAGCCTTCTCCTTGCCAAAGTTCCTTCACACTCCATGTTGCCAGCGGCAATAATATCATTTGGTAATAAGGACACTCCGTTCCGTAGTGCTACTGAATGTGTACTTATCTACCTACTGTAGGTAGTGATGTTTTTGACGAATAATAAAACCAATCAAAGCTCTTCTTCTTTCGTAATCTTCCCACTCGGACGCATTCGACAGTCTGATTTGGTTGGCTGGCATGAATGAGTAAACTGTTTGAATCAGTTGCGAATGAATAAAATGGCACTTTTTGTTTGCGTCCATGAAACACCTGTTGAAAATGCTGTGAAAACTCCTAGCAAGGTAAAATACGTAAAACAACATTGCAATTGCAACGAAGTTTCATTCTTCTGATTAGTCAACGCGATTCTGTAGGTGTACTTGTATCCAGACAAAAGCAAGAACTTTTCCGTCTGTGTCTTTCTTTGCTTCTTTCCTTGTGAGGGAAGAGAAAATAAAATTTTTCCCCTTCAAACATGTGGATGCATATTCTTCTTTCATTATTTTTGTTGTCTGTCAAAGTAGAGCAAGGACTTGGATATCGTACTGGTTTCAATGTATGGGAGTGTCTTTTTCGGGATGTCTTGTGGAAAGACGTCATAAAATCTGGTAAAAAACTGGTGTCAATCGAATTTTATTGCATGGTAACACAGGACAGACAGTACTAATCCTTAGCAGGGCTGGGCCAGTGCGTGAGTCGAACACGCAGCGCAGCATGGGTAAGCGCCCCTATTAGCGCACGTCCCATCTGACCGCCATGACTCTATTTCTCAAACTTCTCCTCCTGTACCTTCCTCAGTCCTCCCTCACTGGGCTTGTAGAGTAGCTGCAACTTTTTGGAAGATGGAAAACCGATCGATAATGCGTCAGGTGATGCTGTGTTTAAGAACCTGTTGGAAATACATCAGTAGTGGACAGGGAGGGAGGGAGGAAGAAAAATCATCGCGCGACGAGCGCTGCCCGCAGGCAAAAGAAGAGACCAAAGGCAACAGAAGACAGGCTCGCTGGTTTGGCAGCCTTCGCTAAATTGCCCTCCACTGAGCGCAGAGCAAACAGGCAGTGAGGACGGTGACAAGATAAGTGGAAAGCCCAGCCCAAGGAGTGACCAGAGAAACCACAAACGCCTCTCCTCCGTCTTCCACAAACATGAGGCTACTATACACACGCTCTTTATTTGACTTGATGTGCGCTAAAAAAGGGGTGCTACCTGTGCTGCATTCGACTCACTCACGCACTGGCCTCCCAAATTATTTATCAGGCTACTTATCCTGTCCTCGCATCTCTAATAGAAATCTATTGCAATTGCAGGAAACCCTGAAGATGTAAAGTTGGAAGATCACTTAGATGGTGAAACTTGTGATTTTGTCAACTTGGTTGTGCACTACACTGACAAGTACTATAAGGAGACGTGGGGATATGAAAGTGGAACTTCAAATTTTGTACATTCACTTTGGAAGAAAATGAACTGGTCTGATTCCGAAGCCGCCTATCACATCATTTCACTACTGGATGAATGTGACCAGAAATTGGCAAAGTATCCACCTGATCATGGTGGTAACAAAAACACCAAGCTGGAAATCACTCTTCATGCAGTGGAAATCACAGGCATATTTCTGGTAAACACCTTGTTCTAAGCGAGCAGAATAGTTCTTCCGCATTTGTAAAGAAATGTTCCTTTAAAAAATGAATTAACAGAGCATGTATGATATCACTTATGTTTGTGAGAATCTCTGTAAATTTATTCATAGGATGAGTTCAGTCAAAAAATGCACGCTACTGGCTTTGTGGATGCCTCTTGGACTGATGACCGTCTCAGTTGGAAAGGCCATGGGAAAGATTACCCATACACATTGCCACATAATGAACTACCCAAAGAGAACCTGATAAAAATTCTGCCCTATCATGTTTGGCACCCGGATTGGGCAAGCAGGTAAAGCGACAATAATGTGCAGCACTAAAATTCTCATTTCTGATCAAGACACCAAGTCAGCTATTGTTCTCTTACAGTGGAGGAACACACTACTCCTCAAGGAAGAAATGGCGAGCTGCCATTGTTAAAAGCGATGGCACAGTTCGCATGCACCTTGCCTTCTATAAGAATGGCGTCTGTGACCTCAACTACAAGGAGTTTCCAAGTGACAAGCATGAGTGTTGCATATGGATCCAGTCAGATCATTATGCTGAGTTTCTTTCTTACCAAATCGATGACACTCTACGTGACAATAAACCATCGTACGTGAATGACCTTTGGAAACCAGCCTACTTCAAAATGGTCGGCACCCCAACAATTCAGAGAAACAGTACCAAAAATGTAAGTCAAGATTTCTTTCAGCACAAGCAGGATGTTCACACTTTAAGTACAGAGTGTCTCATAATAAACCATCCACCTTTCCATGCATGTAACTCTGTAATCACGCCTTAGATTTTCATGCGGTTTTTTCCATTTTGTAGCCAAGGCTTCAACTGAGATCTGTACAAAATTTCAGCCATTTAGTCCGCATACCTCGGAAATTGCGACGGTTTGAATCCCGAAGCTCAACATTGAAATTTTTCTTTAGTATGGAGAAAAATGCGGTCTGAAATCTTCAAGATACCCTGTTCCATGCGTTTGCAATGCTGGCACTGGGGCTAATGCATGAGATACACATTTCCTAGCATTTTGGGACATCTTTTTTCACTGCGAGACAAATTTTAAGTTAGACCATGCGCAGATGACCCCTAAATCGGCACTACCAGTTCGAAAAACCCTCGTTTTTTGACCGCCGGAGAAAGAAGGTGTTTCAGCAGCTTCCAGTGGGCCTATTAAGCTGAAATTTTGTACACTTCTCAATTGAAGCCTTGGCTACAAAATAGAAAAAAACCGGATGAAAATCTTAGGTGCGGTTCCAGAGTTACATGCACGGAAAGGTGGATGGTTTATTATGAGACACCCTGTATATCAACTATGACAGCAGCACTACATTCTTTGAAAATTTAGAAATATCTGAGCTTCTTCGAAACATGGTGGCAGAAAGATGAAACTGAGGGTCTGCGCCTTTGTTTCACAGTTCAGCGTTATTCCACCATCTATGGAGTAAAGATCATTGTGCCATTGGCCGCCATCGCATTTCTGGCCATAGTTGTGCCACTGTTGGGCAGTTGGAAACTCCAAATTGGTGTCAAAATCCTGGCCATTTTCATGGTCTGCCTGTGCATGTTAATGCTGAATGAAATGGACGGGGCACATGGAGCTTCGGCCCCCAGATTCAGTTTGGGCTTTTTGCATTTTCTTGCTCTCACGTTGAACTATCAGCAAACTAGTACTAACCTATGGTAATCAAGGTATGTTTTTGATTTTAGTCAAGGTGTACGACTTCCTTATTTGGACAACAGTTATCAGTCTGTCTGGCACTTTATTTCTCTGGGGTCTGACCTTTCGACCACGATATGCACCACCTCCAATGATTGCCACCAACTTTGCAACTGTAGTAAATAGTGTGTGCTGGTTTACCCACAGCAAGTCAGACACCTATTTCAGGTACGATAGGTATACTACCAATGTGACACACATTGAGCTGGCACACTGTTGTGCACCTCTATGAAACAGACACAGACATCTACCAAGTACCAACCACAGTCTTCCTTTTGTTGTTGTCTTTGCAGCATGCAAGGACCAGCTGCCAACTCATCAGATCATGATGCAGTAATGGAAGACATGGATGGAGAAGCTGCCCCTGCTAAGAAGATCGCTATCAAAAATTACAGTGCTGATTGGAATGCAGTCTTCCAGGCCATCAACAACGTTTTACTCATCATCTTCACGTTCATCTATGTCATTGGACTTCTCGTCTGTGCGATTCATTAGCCTATGACAAGCAAACAATTCAATATTATACAAGAGCTTTTTTAGCCCAGTTACATGAAAGATAATAAGGTGAAATGGTAATGTTGTTCCCCCAGTATGGCAGTGCTTTGTTTTTGTCACAGAGATACTTCATATAGCAAATTGCTTTACTAAAATTCACTTAAAATTCATTACAAATTTGATTTTGTGTTCTGTGCTTTACCCTTTTATTCCGTCCTGCTGTTTACATCATACTTTAAGCATAAACAGTGCTCCTATACACATATCCTCCTAGTCTCTGAATCTGTGATATAGTACATAATATTGATCTGAAAATCAAGAATTAGCCTATCTCGATATATACTGTACCAAAATTTAGCATGATAAAATTATTGACAAAAAGCCTTGCACAGATGCAAAACGGTAACTTGTCACCTGATAATCAATTGTCGTTGCTCTTCATTTTCAGATGTGTTCATGATGAGCAAAAGTCGTTGGCACTCAGCTTTGCATCTTGCATCACAAATATTTTCGGTAAAACAAAACTGAAACTGTTGCTTTACTCAAATAAACTTACGAATTAGCCGTATGTACATTATATAAAGAAAGTATAAATAAAGAAGTGTAAACAATCTCAGTAACACTCTGCTACTTTTACGATCTTTTCAGGTTTCATACCAAGCCCCATCATATTCGGCGCCATAATTGACACTGCTTGCGTCACCTGGCATGTTTTGTGCCGCAGAAATGGCAGGAATTACGGCAAGTGCGTCTTGTATGATCACGCGGACTTGCGAAGAAAGTTTCATCTTTCCAATGCGGCCTTACAAGCAGTCGCCATAGTAGCGGTTCTGTTCACTTGGTTCAAGGCGAGAAAATTCAAATTTCCAGAGGAAGAGTTAACCGAGGATTCAAATATCGTGGAAGAGCAGGGAATGAGTTAATAATTTATCACTGTAGTGTGTAGGGTACTGTGGGGTAAACCCGGACACGGGGGTAAACCCGGACACCTAGTATATCTGAGCAACCATACGACCGATTGAGACAAGTATAGTCTACCAATCTATTCCTTGAACTCTCCTCTTTCAAATGAGCTACCATGTTCATCATTTGCTGAAGCGGCAAGTTCAGAAAAGTTTAGGTGTCCGGGTTTACCCCATAGTACCCTATATAACATTTCCATTCTTGCGCAGTGCACGTACGTATTATATTATCCGAAACAATTAGGCCTGACGCAACGCAAATAAAATATGGATGGTTACAAGAGCAAAGCACAATTTCAGATTTGATAGCACCGAGGAAACAGATTAGAACCACGCAAAGGATACTGTAGCAAAAATAATGCACATTACTTTTGACTGCGTAGTATAACGACATAATAATTGATTACTATCAGCAAGAATTTGTATTCTTCAGTAGTTCGTTTTTCTCTGCGGTCTAGGCTTCAAACTCTCTGATAATTCCCAAATAGCATCTTCGCTGAGGTAGGAGTCGAAATTCTCGAACACTGCGTGCATAATCTCTTCGTCCCGCTTGATATCGTATGGCCTTCAAAAAATTTTTATTTTATTAACGGTATTTTGTGATTTGCTTTCTTGCCATAGGGCTATTATATATTTTATTTATTTAGGTTATAGGCTTATTTATTTACTATCGTACTGAGGTCTACTTATTTATTTATTTAGGCCTATTCTTTTTTTATTATCTACAATGCACATTTTTTATGTGGCTTGCCTTTCATGTTGGTATTTATTTATTTACCCTATTTATTTATTTATTTATTTATTTATTTACTTATTTATTTATTTATTTATTTATTTATTTATTTGTTTATTTAGGCCTATTTATTTATTTACTTATTTATCTATTTTTATTTCTTTGTTGATATAGGCTACAGATATTTATTTATAATTTATAATCGTGGACGTAGTTATACAAAATTCTCATAGGGTACTTTTTATTTACAAAATATTTGAAAAGTAGCCTATCAATTTTCTTTTACCAGGATTTGAATCTCCTGACACTATCCAGAATCGTGTATTGTTGCCATCGTTTACCGAAGTTGACCACATCACTTCTCCCCGCCACGGAGTCAGAAGGAACAAAATTCTTATTGCCCACATGCACAAACGTCAAATCTTGTAGAATCATGCCGCTAAAACGGAAGTAAACAAAGTTATCATGATTACGGTAGGTACGTGGCGATGCAGTATTATCGATTTCCCTGGGCCCGTAATCAAAACCGGCTTTTAGCCCTCGGGCGTACGTAGACGCTTTGGCCGAGTGGTTAAGGCGATGGACTGCTAATCCATTGGGGTTTCCCCGCCTGGGTTCGAATCCCAGAGGCGTCGCAACATTTTTCTTTTTCTTTCGCATTTCTGGGCACTTTTTCAACTTTTATTTTTACTTTTTTATTTTATCAAACTTACACGTAGGGCAGACAGGGCGGTTTTGTTTCCGAAAGGGCCGTCCGGTAATTTTTGAACGAGTGAGCGCTGTCCATAATTTTGCTCAGCTCAGCCATGGATTCCTTGATCGTTCTGGACCAGTCCAAACGTCTCACGGGAGCAGATTCCAACGCCGAAAGCACTGCCAGATGCGAATTGAAGTTGCCGAGGCGTCTCAAATGCTAAACAACAAATGCAAGCGGTATGCCACGTTGAATTTCATGCCGTGTGTACAGATAAGGCGGCGCACGTCCGTATGTACCCGACGTACGCTCAGCGCACGCCTTTTCTAGAACAGACGAATGTCTTTCGCCGTTGCGGTGCGGGGCGCTCTGCTGTAACTTTCGGACGTACGTTGCGCGTACGGCGAGCGTACGCTTTGGCGTGCGCCGCCTATCTGAACGCTACATCACTTCCTTACGTATGAAGAAACCTGACATACCGTACTAACTAATTGCTCATACGTAGGAAGGAAAAGTACATAGAATACATGTAAAAGATCGAAAACTTGTGAAACTGATGTTTCAGCTTTGAATGAAAAGTTCTCTCTCTCTCGACATAATACTACTTCTCATTGTACCTTCATGACTTTGATGAATTTCACAAAAATTTTCTCCCGATCTTTGTGCTCTTTCGGTTCCAAAAGTTTGGTTCGAGTCCAGAAGGAGACCTTGTTGAAATGCTCCGTAAAGCTGACCAAGTTCGGACTTTTCTCTTCGCTTTGTTCCTGCGCCCAGTAGAGCATTTCGCTAACCTGGAATGAAACGCAATAATTTGCAGCAAAAAACACGCAGTTTACTACATACGTTATAGGGTACTATGGGGCAAACCCGGCTATATGGCGTGAACCCGGCCACCCAAGCTCCTTTGAATCTGCTGTTGCAGCAAAAGATGAACCAAACAGCTCGTGTTTGAAAGAGGAGAGTTCAAGCAATCGATTGATGTCATACTTGTCTCACTCGGTCCATTGGTTGCTGAGATATATGTTTGCTCTGAAACTTAGTGGCCGGATTTTCCCACGGCCGGGTTTACCCCATAGTACCCTAATTCTAAACGAATAAAATTCTTACCTCAATTTTCTGGAACAAATCCATGTCGGCTTTTGTCAGTTGTTCCGCTAACATCTCCGATTTGATCTCGAGTAACTTGAAGAAGGTTGATCTGAAAACCACCGTAATCTACTGCAGATACGAAAGTGACCTTTCATTTCAACAGGGTACTGTGGGGTAAATCTGGAGATGAATACCAAGCTAGTGAGCCAACTGATTCTTATCTTGGATGGATCCCACAACAGAGGGGTCGGGTACGATTCTTGATTGGGCTGCATACCTGTTTTACCCATCCAGCATGGGTCAAGGTCTCCGAAATTTTTATCCCACAGTACCCTATCATCCAACCCACGTTCAATCCAACCCTGCATCCACGCTGCACTGTCATATTTTCCCCCAATTACCCTACCTCTGGATTTCTTTCGCCGCCGCCAGGTGAAGCGACGCGCTCATTGGTAGAGCGATCGGCGTCGACGATTTGAACCCCGCCTTCGTCTCTATCCTGTCCAATAAGCGTTGTCGTAGAAGTCGAGCGAGCGTCAATTCGCCCGCCTCGATCAATCGATAAACGAACGATCGTACCTCGTCCAAAATATCCGCTTGAAGCTCCGTACAACTACAGAAAAACGAAATAAAAAATACCGGCTTACTCAAGAATCGAACCCGCGGACGGATATCAGTATGCAATTCTACCACTGAGCCACAGGCGCGATGATCAAAAATCAAGTAAAGTCTTACCATAACTCATCCACAACTCGAACGAGCAGGGAGAACGTGTTTCTGGCGGCAATTCGCCGAGTTTTTTCCGACGTCTTCTCGATCGGTGATTGGTGCAACTCCGTGACGTCATGTGACGTGGATAGGTGCTGATATCGCCAGAGCAGACGACGTAGCAGGTCCAGAGGAGCTATGAAGGTGCGGTAGGTGAGCAGGAAGGCTTCCTGATAGATCAGAACGTGAGAACCTGGAACAAAAAGGCGGGGTTCATCTTCATATTCGCTACTTGCGCTAACTATGCGTGATCGCGAGCTGACTTTTCTGTTTTTCAGTGCGTTTTTTGATCGGTGCCGCCCATCGGGTGCTGGCGTGGTACAGATAAAAAATCACTGAAAAACAGACCGGGTCAGTACACTACCACCACCCATTATTTTTAGCGCAAGTACGGTACCTATGTGTCGAATAGGCAATTTCGACCATTTCAACTGCATTACGTACGTATACGTATCCATTTACAATCGGGACAACAAGAAACTTAGCATAACAAAATTTAGGCCAAATATCAACAGAAAAGTTTCAGTTTCCCCAACCTCCGCTTGAAAGAAACCACGTGGCGTTACATACGAATACTCATGGCGGAGCAAAATTACTTCATACGTAACCCTTTCTTTAACAGCCCAATTTTGCATGCATATATGGACACCAAAAAAGTCTCACCAGGTTGCGTGGCATTAACCAGCAGCGCATCCACTGTGCCACCCCACACCTCTCTCGTTCCATTTGGCGTTTGTCGCATGAGTAAGCTGTCGCTCGGGTCCAAACTTCCCAGCGTACTCGCGCAGGGCAGCGCCTGGCGTCTTTCAAGCTTCAACGCTTTTCGAGTAGGAAACCGAATCATCGTACTAGTCGGTCCCCCCTGACCGCTACTATTCTCCGACCAGTTGGACATAAAATCTGCCAAATTCCGGTAGTATTCGCCACCGTCCGTGGACCCGTTGAGAAAACTGTCCATGCCTCCTTCCCCAGCAGCTGAGGAATAGTAGGAATTCTGGCCATGGACACCTGAAAACTGGAAGGCCGTGGACCTGGCGGCGTAGAGTTGCTCGTGTCGACGCCACTTGTCCCTTAAGAGCGCGTAGGACGCCAGCGTCGCCCGATTTCGCCGCAGACTCGCCTCTGATTGGCTAGCGGAACTGCGTCGTCGTTCGCTTCCGTTAAAGTTTTCGCCTTTTTCCGCCAGTAAATCCATGTAAACCGCCACCACTTGTCGACGTCGTTTCGGAGGCAACGGTGGCGCTGCACCGTCGTCGTTTTCTCGCTCCTGATTGGTCGAACAAAAATGCGTTTCCGTCGACCGACCGCCGCCCCGTCGATCCACCAATCGCCCGCTGTCGTCGAACGTCTCCCGCTGGTTCGCCTCCAATCGACAACCGTCGACAGTTTTCGCCGACTCCGTCGCCAGTAATCGGCCGTTGGCGAGCGTTTTTCGGTCGAAACTCTGACTCGACAAACTTTCGAGAAGAATGCGCTCCGTTCTTTGCAGGCGTTTCGGTAAGGGTGGAGGGGCCTGGGGACTCGGCTGTTCACTCGACGAGCCGCTAGGAGTGCTGTGGTCGTTATCGTAGTCGGAAATTGCACCTGTCGACAGCGCGGGTAGTTGAGGAGGAAGCGGAAGATTATCGATTTCTCGCTTCTCTTCGTCGTCGTTGGTTTCGACGCCAAAAATCGACGGCGCGCTGACTTTTATTGGCGAAATCAGCTTCTCCAAGCTTTTCGCGCTCACGCTGAACTTTTGCTCTTGCTTCTCTGTGATCGTAACCTCTCCATTGTTTTCTCGCAATAGTTGTAGAAGATCATCTTCCGACAAGTCACAGTCGGTAGGAATTTGTATGGTTTTCGTCTCGTGACGATTTGCAGTCGTCACAACTCGCTCACTTGTGACTGTTTTGGTTGTCGACTTGCCATCACTAATCGCTGATCGCTGCTTATCATCGTTGCTCGTCGTTCTCGTTACAGATGACGTCACAACTGACCAATTAGCGCCCGTCGACGCAGGTTCTTCGATGCCCGAGTCACTTTCTGCTGACAGCGGAGGCGCTGGAAAACTGTCGGCGATAAAACTCGAAGCGAGATTCAGTTTCTGCAAAATATTCTCCAAAGAATCAGTGGAGAATAAATGCAGAGGCGGTTGTTCAGGGTCTTCCGCATTGTTTTTAGTGGGTGAATTATTACTGTCGACATCATCGAGCGTCGACAAGGCGTCGACAAAAATTCCCGAATCCTGACAGCCGTCGACACTTGTCGACGTTGTTGTCGACGCCGACGTAGTTGTCGCTGACGATGATGTTCGCTTCTTTCTTGGCGGAACTTCCGGTCGACAAGATGGCGACGCATGACCATTGGTCGATTCCTGCTCACAGGAAAAGCCGGAATCTGTCGACGACCTCTTGTCGACACTTGTTACCGTCGTCGACATTCTTGTCGGATCTGCAGTCGACAATAATTCGACAGTCGCCGTTTCCAGTCCTTCGCAGAGTAGCGCGAGTTTTGGCAGATTTACTCCACCTTCTTCTTCATCTTCTTTCCCTTTTTGGTCGACAGATATCGAAACTTTGTCGACTGTCGACGATAAGTCGACCAGAATTTTATCCGACCACTGCATCAACTGGATTAGGGCTTTGTACACGCGAATACAGGCCGAGGTGATACTTTTGCCTTCACCACACGCAGCTTTTTTGTTCTTGTGAGAAGAGGAGGATCGTTTCAGGGTGCTTCCAGCACCTTTAAGCAGCCCCTTCTCGTTGAGCAGAAGCAGAAGTTTCAGCACCAGATCCAAGACGGCGGATGTAGCGCCGCCTATAACCTCAAGTTTCTGGGTTCGCCCAACTTCCCGCAAATAGCGAAGCGCCGTGGACAACTCCTTCTGGCATTGGTCAAGCTGATCCTACAAAAAACAAATGAACCACCTTACCTTACTGTACTAAGTAGGGTACGATGGGGTAAACCCGGCCATGGAAAATATATACACATGCATACAGTACCCAACCAGAACCCACATTCAAAAGGTAAGAATGTACGTACGTAGGCCTACTGTAAATAAAATAAAATAATTGGGAGCGTATCATTTGTAGGGTCTCGTGTCTCGTATATAAGGTATCATGGGGTAAACCCAACGGTTTTATTGCTGGGACCGGTCAGCCACGTTAGAAAGAAAGGCCTTCAGGTCAGTGCTATACGTGGCCGGCTTTACCACACACTACCCTTATTCAAATTCAAACACAATCAACGCATAGCCATTCAAACTCGTACCAATTGTTTAGATGGCGATCCACTAGCCTCCTTATTTCCATCAACGGTGGTGTTGGTGGCTGCAGCATTGTCAGTAAAATCTGCTGCTGAATTTGCGGCACCCTTGGACAGTTTTCCAATTACCACCGCTTTCATTCGGCCAGCCAATGAGGTGGAGGCTTTGTCCGTCGAACAGCCAATGGACGAGCTGCCTGTGCTGCAAGTCGACGTCGACATGACGACGCCGACAGGCGAGTCGACACTTGTCGACCGCGACATTCTGTCGACACTTTTTGTCGACGACATCGCCGACAAGTGGCAGCTGTGTCGACGATTTCTCGTAAGGCGACTGAGCGAGAATTTCCGCGGCGGTCGAACAATGCGTATCGGCAGCTGTAGATTATGGTCGATTATTGGTGTCGACCTTTGTCGACTATCGACTACTGGTGTCGACTTTTGTCGACTGGAAGGCGGAGGCGATGCAAGGTGATTGGTTGAGAAGCGCGGTTGGCGATTGATGTCGAAACTTTGAGACCGACGAACGTAACTGTTTCGAATGAAAGGTGGCGGATTTGTTGATGAAGATG